>JABXWE010000433.1:0-80825 GCA_014611495.1 Limonius californicus | reverse complement strand
GTAGCAACAGCGATCGGTACTAGTTAGACCGCGCGACGTATATAGTAGAGAATGGAGTATGCCTGGTTGCATATTAAAAGGAAATTAAGGGGCACCGCAGATATTTGGCGGGACTTCTTACAAACCTTGTAAGTCTGTTCGTTACGAGGCGAGGTTTTAGGATAGCACTTGAACAACCGTTTTGAGGAAAATAACTCTACTGTTGAATAAAGATGATATGAACAGTTTCCAGTATGGGAAAGTCCAGGGAGGCAGTCGCGTCGACTTATTTATTTAATATATTTATAACCATTATTTGATAACCAATGACATGTTTTAGCGTAATATTTTTAGTAGGTATTTTGTGAGAATTAGTGAGGTAAAGTGGAAGTACAACAAGGTAGGTTCAACTCTCTGTAAGCTGTGGGCCCTTGGCCCTTTCACAAGAATCTACGTTGAGCTGCGATTTGAAAAAATAATTATTTCTTCCGGTAATCGTGTTCCGCGAAGTGCCCGTTTCATTGGTCTGTTGCGGGTTGACGAGAACGATTGTTTGGCTCGTAACAAAGTAACTAATGTTTTTCGGATAAAACAATTGCGATGTATGGAAGGGATATGAAATAAACATATAGACTAGCAGAGTTTGTGGTTTGCGTCTAGTCTTTGATATAATGGTTTGATATTTCGAATGCTTTTGATGTTTCTGCCTGTAAAACATATATCGGGTATTTAGAATGTCAAGAAACTAGTCATAATACCTATTTATGCTACAGGAAAAAGAACTTTGAGGAGCAATTTTTAGTTACAATTTTCGTACTAACCAGAAAGTATAACTACTTGCAGACATTGTAAATTATTATTACATTAATACATTAACACCAAAATAGCAAATCAATGGCATCATATACTATACACTACGGCGACTATTGTGAGTCGGAAAGCTATTAAAAGATAAATCATTTCGGTGTGGCATTTCTAAATGTATGTAACTGCTAGCAAATCATGTAAATATTTGATTGTTTTTGAGTAGTAGATCATTTCATTTGTTTTTAACAAAGGATAGTTTGAAAATGGTAGCTTGCAGTAGATTTTTAATATGAATGTGTAATGGGAGTGATTATGTTTGGTTTCTATGAGATCGGATTTTGAAACAATGAAAGTCGAAACAGGTAAAGTAATACGGATTTGTTTTACAGATGGTACCAGGCGGTTAGTTTTAAAATATACATTATTAATTCCATTTTATTAATATTTAGTTTATTTTTTACATCATCAACAAGACAACTGCTTAAAACTATTTAACAAAAGGTTCTTGCATACCTTGCGTCCCTGAATGGACTAACATAACAGTGCTTATTTTAGCAATTACACCTATAAAACTATTAATTTATTGAATGTAGCACTTCCAACAAAACATTATAAACGATCGACTTTGCGTTTCTGCCATATATGAAATCACCATGGTTAAAATTAGGTACTCGAATTTCGTACCTTCCGTACGTCACTGCAGGAGACAATTTTTTGTAGAATATCCTCATATCCTAAAATTTTCCGTGCATTAATTATTAACAATATATTCACGGATATTATATATACCCCAGGTGTAATAATCCAATCATTCACTGCATGTACTAGAAACACTGGAACCTGGATTCTGCTAACTTCGAATGGTGGCGGTTCATTGGAACCGTATATTTCTAAATTTTTTTTACCATAATCGTACCGTCTAAAGTGACCACGGGCGTAATCTGCTATTTGTGAAATAATTTTTATCGAAGCTCCCGCTGCAGCTTGGATAAAAGACACTGGCAATATTTTCTGTAAAAATAAGCATATGAATTTCATGTTTACCCTTTTTCCCAATTAAAAGATTTAACTATAAATTGGCCAATGCTCTTGCAATGGCTGATCTGCTATATCAAGATCAACAAAAACAAAATTTAGACTAACATTCTGAGGAACTAGAGAAAAATTTAGCTTTGTTTATATTAACTACTGCACCGAATGCGCTACTAACGGCTGTAGTCAAAAACGGTTTGTTTCTTTGTTTACAAATGCATATTTTGATAATATTTGTTTATTGTTAGTGATTTTATGGAGCTGCAGTGTTTATTTTCTATAATTATTGGTTTTGATATTTTTAATATAACAAATTTTATGGCAAGTTATTATTTAAAATGTATTAAATTCTATTATTCTATTTTTGCTTGTAGATTGTGCTGGTTAATGTTGTAATTTAAATACCCTGTACATACGAGGTTTGTAAATGAAGTAATGAGACTGGTAGCGTAGCGTTCGATCTGGCAACACTGGGGACGCGGGAGTGGAAGGGGCGATAGGTGAACGTGTGATACGCCTTCAGTACGAGTTTGAATTCGCTAGAGTCATCAGGGCCAAAAAAAAGCAAGAATGAGCAAGTCGAAGATCAAATGTATGTTGATTTGTTTTTCTGACAGCCAGGGAATCGTTCACAAAGAGTGTGACTCAAGGCCAAATGGTTAATCTACTCTTTTACAGAGATGTTCTTGAAAGACTTCGAAGAAGGGTCATGCGTGTGAGACCAAACATCAAGAACAACTGGGTGTTGCATCACGACAATGCGTCTTGTCATACAGCGATTTCAATAAACGATTTTTTGACCAGTAAGAACATTCCTGTGGCTCGTCAGCCTCCTTATTCGCTCGGCTTGAGTCCTTGTTACTTTTTCCTCTTTCCGCGACTGAAAAATCACCTCAAGGGACATTGGAAAACATTCAAACGGCTGTAACCGTCCAGCTGAAGGCTATTCCAGTATCCGAGTTCCAGCACTGCTATGAGGAGTGGAAGAACCATCTCCAGCGCTGTGTGGCTTCCCAAGGAAGCTACTTTAAAGAAGACAATATTGAATTGTAATTTATTCGAATAAAAAATTGAAAAAATCAGTCTCATTACTTAATTTACACACCTCGTATGTAAAACAGAAACTAGCGTAAACCTATTCAAAGCCTCGTAAACCCAGTTGCAATACATAGTAGTTGATGAATCAACCTCATTTTGAATCAAATTAAGAAATACCTATAACAGTAACAGTGTAAGACAGTTTGGCAGAGTTAAGTAAAACTCCAATATTTGCTGAGGAGCTACATATTGAAAATATCATACAGAGGATTTTGTACAGGACTAAATCAGTAATTTCTCGTGTTGGTGTTAACCTTAGTAAATATTGCCAACATACATAGGTTGCTCAATGCAATAATTATACTAGCAAGAAAGCACAAATGGTTACAACTTAATAGATTTACCGAATCCCTTTGGTTTTTCAAACCATCCAGTAATATATTTGTTAGTTGCCCGCAACGTTGCAAAAGAAGAGGAGATTCGAAGCAGATTTGGCGATTTAGTGGTTGCAGAACTTTAGCATGCGACGTCAATCTTACCAAATCATTTTTCTTTATAACTTGCTGAAAGAATATCAATGTGATTTGTGGTATAGTAAAACAATGCTTTTGTACTTACGTATAGTGGTCTGATAAAAGCGCTTGGCAACTTTATTAGTGGAGACTTAACATTTGACATGTACGTTGCAGGGGCTAGTAAAATAAGCATTCTTAGGGTTTTTCTGGCATGTTCTGGATACGACGAGCTATATATTACTCCAGCGCTACCACCTAAAGAGTGACCAATGTATACAATGTTTCCTTGGTTGCCAGTGGCTTGTGATATGTAATCTAGCTCAGCGGGTATGTCGTATAAACCGATTTCGTCAAAACTAAAATAAGGCTGTTACGGAAACTTAAATTAAATATGGGAAATGAGGAGCTCCTTCTAAGAGCACTATGGCTGTTTATCATTTCCACAACTACGTACCTGTAATCCCAATACTCTTCGTTATGAACCGTCAAATTGATATGTCCTTCGGAGTACTGCGAACCTCTGTTATTGCCCAACCATACATCGTAACCAGCGTCAGCCAAGACGAGCGCTGCAAAATTGAAGTTATCTTTCTTGAATCTTTCGTTTAAAGGGTGTTTATGTTTATTTATGTTAAAGATAAAATATGTATTTGAAACACTGTTTGCATAGTGGTGATTAGTAAATGGTAAGATAATTGGTGTAATAATATATACATATTTTGTTATTAGAATGGGCGTTTAGTAGTACCATGACATTGTTGTTAGTCGTGTTTATGATTTAGAACGGAATACAACCAGCTACTGGAAGCAAATCATTGGTAGCTGCTATATGAGATACAGCACTAGCATTCAATCTCATAACTATAACTAAAAGACAGTTATAATTAAACTATAACTACACCATACATATGTTATCCTATGAAAAAGTGGTTAGTATCTTTTCAAGAAGCAAGATATGTCGTATCATGTATATAAGATATGTTTAAGTCCATGAAAATTGATACCGCTGTGAAGTTATCATTCCCCTAGAAATAAACTCATACTTAGGGGGAACACAGACTTGTGTTTATTTTCAGCATCATCAGGATTTCGACTACAGAAACGAGAATCGACTCTCTACAGTAGAACTAACAATCTGATTCCGATTCGGGAACCGAATGTCGCTTTCGGATTCTAGATTCAGAAAACGCTTTCCGATTCTGCAATAGAACCCTATCCTACAAGTAGGAATCGTTGTCCGATTAGCTTAAACTTTCGAATCATTATACAGTAATTTCGGGATAAGTTTGTAACACTGGTTTAACAGGTAAAATGTCTGTTTTTTTCTTATGGAAAGCTATGCTTTTTATTCTGCACTGTAAATATTTAAATGCTCTTAAAATAAGTTTAAACTTACAGAAGACCTTAAGGTAAGCTTTTCCAAGAAATAAATTTGTTTTATTATCTTTAAATACTGTTTAAGAAAATCCTTTATTATGCTGATAAATGCCTTTTTATGAGTGGTTAAGAGCCTTAAAGCATATTCATATTAGATGCTGGTGACTTGTTAGTGATATTTATTGTGACAAATACGATAAATCCAACTGCTATCCAACAACCCGAAGTTTGTTTTTGTAATACTTTAGATAAGCACGATAGGAGGTATTTTTTTTAAAATTTTTTTTTTAAATTTAGTTACATTTAGTACATTGGTCATTAGCACTTACTCTGCTGTACAATTATAAATCGTATAGGGTAAGGTACATTAAAAGCAAGTATAGGTAATATTTATAATAAATCTATTATCTTGATACCTTGGAATCCATTGGGTGAGGTGAATTTAGAAAGTAGAGTGAGTTGAGTAAGTGGAGCTTCCATCAGATTCAATAGATTCGGTTTGCCCTAGGGAGAGTTTGTTTCTCATCTGGGAAAAACGGTTTTTCATATTTTTATTTTTCAAAAGTGGGTAGAGGGCAGTCAACATATTTATTAACCCTTCAATGTCACGAGTGTAACGTAAAGCTACACTGTAAGGATCAGTTGCGCTATAGATATTCTCCATAAGATTTTTGAAAAGGTCATAGAGTAAGGAAAAGTCATTGTTTTTGTCGTTGATTTTATTTTCTTGGGGTTTTAGGTGTTCTTCAAGATTTTGTGCTATGTTGGAATTAGTTGAGGATAACTTGCATTTCTTCGGTATTTGATTGGGTTTTTTGGGTTCGGGGATTTCTGGTGCACCCTGCTTAGTGCTTAGAATATCTTTCGGAGTTTCACTTGATGTGCTATTTGAAACCTGTCTTTTTAACCGTTTATTAGGTATTTGGTCATCGGGTGGTGTTGTAATAGACGCAGGCCATTCTTTAACGCTATTATTTAGATTATCTGCGTTATCGACATTGTTCTGATCTTTTGTATTATCGATGGTAACGGGGCATAAATATGCCAGATGTCCGGTTTGTTTGCATAAATAACAAGAAGTCGCGTTGTCTGATTAGAAAATTCTGTATAAAGAGTTATCAAGTTGTATGAGAATGGTATCTGGGATTACTCGGCAATCTTCAGACACGTAAATTTGACGGCGAAAACTTAAAATGTGAGAGAATCCCTCATCTCCGAGGCCGGCGCGAAGAAATGACATTGGTGATACTAATTTTACACCTTTTTCTTTAAGAGTATTTTCAATAACCTCGTGTGGTATAGTTGGGGAGACATTTGAAAGAACGATTCTTTTTGCTGGTGTTATCAATCGCCGCAGCTTTAATCTGTGCGAGCCGACTTCAATTTCGTTGCATGTTAGTGTGATAAAGCGATCAACTATTTTCTTGCTTGAAAAGTAGATACAGAACCGGCTATTGGAAATTTTGGAGGCGAAACGTATATGATTAGGATTAATAATTTTGGATACCGATTTAATGTAATCTAGTTGTGATAAACCATCAACCGTGTCAATAATTATAGCTTGATTTTTTGGGGATATACAGCGTGATGCGTACTGGCAACAGCAGAAAAAGTAGATTGGGTAGGCGTTAAGGTAGATAAAGTTTGGGGAATGATATTAGGGTTCGTCATTTTGCAGGTGGAATGTTTAAGATACAAAAATCAGGTCCCTATGTGAGACACCTGTTTTTAAAGTAAATGTTAGTAAACATGAAAACAGATCAGTCTATGAAACAAATTTAAGGAAAATTTTCTCTAAATCAAATGAATAATTTAGATATGTCAACTATTTTGAATTTAATCACAGGGGCGCCGGTAGCACTCAGGCACCGCCTTAGGGCGGCACCCCACAGGGGCGGCAAAATTACAATTAATCACTTCACTAGTTAGTATAGTAGTCGGCTAACGACTGTGAGTGATCGAGGAGCATAGTTAAAGCCGTCCTTCCGCGAAAGTGTTGCTGCGGGAGTCCTTGCGTAACTAGTTTGCATAAAAATATTTTTCTCGCTTTGAGAATATGCCGCACTAAGTTATAGTACGACATAATGCAAATGTGATATCACCAGCAGGATATGGATTTGATTGATTGTTTTATTATTGAATATGCACTTCTTACTAAATAATTTTATAAATTAATATGAATATACAAAAATTTATAATTTAATTTTAAAACGTCATTAAATGGTATAGAAGAATAAGATAATAAAAGAATTTATGTTACTAATCTAAGAATTTATTGTTAAAAGTACAACTTTGCCAACAATTCAGATAATTTTGAAGTGTTAAGAAACTATGAACTTGGCAAAGAAAGTTAATTATACAAATCTACAAATTTAGCTGATATGTTTATGCTACTTTTCGGAGCTTCCAAACGTGTTGCCGTAACTGATAATGGTAATTGTTGGCATACGCACGGGAAGTGCGTTTAAATTAAAATTAATTACAACTACTTAAGGTCATGTTCGCTTAAAACTTTATATATTATTAATTATGCCAATTGAAAAGGAAAAAATTGAAATAGTTGTGAGATTGTCAGTGGCGCACTGGGGGGAACCACGTAGAATGGATGAAAACATTATTAATGCAAATTCAATGAAATTCATTAGGCGGTAATAAAAAGTATCTAAAGAATGAACTCTAGTTTTTTTCTTATCATCAAGCTCTTGAATTACTTCAGTTGTTAATACAGTAATCTCTCTGTGTATACAGGGTGTCAATTTGAAAACGTACAATGTGCTATGCCTCCGGAAGTAAAGTAAAAGAGGTTTTGAAACTGTTTAGAAACCTCATCTGCAATATGAAATGTATGAAAACCTTTGCCAATCAACTCCTTAGGCTCTAGCTACTTCAACAAAAAAATGTCAACTAATGACACCTACTTTGTGATACCTCCTTCAAAATGCTCTTCAATAGTAGCAATCATCTTGGGATTTTTCTGAAATGAGTTGGGAAACAAATGTTTCCTACTCTTCAATAGAATTGTATAAGAACTTTTCAATGACATATCACAAAGTGGGCGATACCATTTGAAATTTTTTGCTGCGATTCTTACAGCCTAAAGGGTTGGGTGTGGAAGGCTACCTTATGAGGGTTCCCCTTCGATGTCGTAGTAACGTTTTGTAGAACAGTTAATACTTATTTTACTTCCAGAAATGTAACATAGTGTTGGTTTTCAAATTGACACTCTGTATACAGCAAAGCTAACTCCATCCGCAGTAGTGACTGGGTGGATTGAGTAGCTCAGTAACTGCTGTTGCCCGTCCCAAGCCCGGATAAAAGAGAAGGGTTGGGTGTAGGGTTAACATCCCTATCCCGTAAAAAAGGCAAAGTTGTGAAGGCCCTTTGAGAGGCCCAGATCCAGATGGGGCTGTAGTGCTATGGAGAGAGAGAGAGAGAGAGAGAGATAACAAAGGTAGTCTACTCAATCTTTATTGTGTCATGGTAGACCTCCAATAGGTTATGAAGATGTAAGGTAGAAAATAACCTTTCACTGAGGCATTTCGTTACCGGCGTTACAAATATTTTTAATAAGCTATTGATCTAAGGATATATAGTTTTGTCACACTTCGAAAGTGTAACAATGGCATTTTTGCATAGAGCTATTGCAGACGGATTTTAAAATTTTTATACCACAACTTTAATTCGGCGTTCAAAATTGCTGGATTTGTACAAGGCAAATTACGGGCATAAACTCCATACAACGAAAATTTTCTATTACACTTGTTATTGGAGAATCTTTACCATTTGTAAAAGAGCAAAAATATATTTAAAAATGTTGCGGTGCCTAGTGAACGTTCATGAAGTTAAATCTAAATTTGGTTAATAAATGGAATGAAAATAGTTCTCCTAAAATATTCTTTTAGAGAATTAGCTGAAACATTGGATCTTAATGTTTGTTTTGGTGTAGTCCTTGGCTTTTTGATGTGAATGTGAATGTCTCACGGACGCCAAACCCTAAACCAGTTTCTAGAACACCTCAACCTAATTCACAATAACATCCAATTCACCATGGAAGTTGAGCAAAATGGCAGTATTCCGTTCCTAGATGTTCATGTGACTAGAAAACCCAATGGCAACTTAGGGCACGCTGTG
The DNA here is from genome assembly GCA_014611495.1 of Limonius californicus. Lineage (NCBI taxonomy): Eukaryota > Metazoa > Arthropoda > Insecta > Coleoptera > Elateridae > Limonius > Limonius californicus. The sequence goes on along the minus strand of JABXWE010000433.1, from coordinate 71,946 downwards.
TATAGGAAGAAGACGCACATAGATAGGTACCTAAATGCAAATTCACATCACCATCCTATGCAGAAGAACACCAAGCTCAAAACTCTGACTACCAGTGCTATCCGTATATTAGATAGTAAACATATACAAGAAGAGAAGACACACCTGTTGACATCATTGCTATGCAACGGTTATACAGCCGTGGAAATTCGGAAAGCTTTCCACAGACCTGAAAATTCCAGGTCTACAAGGGAATCCACACCTCCGGAAAGGTTAGCCTTTTTACCATACAGTAAAGGTACTAGAGTGGCCATGAAGAAACTAACACCAATATGGAAAGATAACAACATATCTAAGAAAGTAAAATACAGACTGGTACAATGTCTGATCTTCCCTATTCTAACATACGGTAGCAAGTCCTGGACTCTCAGACAGAAAGAGAGGAAGAAAGTCGATGCCACAGAAATGTTCTGTTGGCGGAGAATGCTGAACGTTTCATGGACAGAACATCGAACAAATATATCAATACTCCATGAACTTAACATCAAGAGGCTTTTATCGAGCGAAATACGGCTCAAAATAGTACGATACTTTGGACATATCATGAGGAAAGAACCTGACAACATGGAACAATTAGTAATACAGGGGTAGGTGGAGGGAAAACGATCTAGAGGCTGATCACCTACCAGATGGATAGACCAAGTAACTAATCTAACCGGGAAGCCTATGCATACACTCACGATCGAAGCACAAGACCGAGAAAAATGGAAAGAAACAATAAAAGACGCCGCGGTGGCCACTACATTCCCTACTGGAAATTAAGACTGAGGAGGAGGAGAAAGGTACTACGGATGAGATAGGGAACGTTATGAGAAGACATAATATAAAAACAATCTTCACGACCAAAGAAACCCTAGGCAAGGGTTTCCAATTAGCTAAAGATCATACTTCTGGCTTAAAATCAGCCGGTATCTACAACATCCCTGCTCCTGTGTCACAAACTATATTGAGCAAACTGATAACGACGGCCAACCAGAACTAAGACGTTCTGCTCGATTGGCTCAAAAGGGTTTAAGTACCTCTACATCCCGGATTTGAATTCAGTACTACGAGAATTCTGAAGATGCAAGCTGCAATGTCTTGCGAAACATTAGTTTGTTTAGGTTAACAAACGATAACCAGTAATCCTGCCCTTGCTGAGTGTGACCTCCAATCGACGACGTGGTCCAACCCGAAAATTAATCATAGTGTTGACAATACTAAAATTATTGGCTTTTATATATGCTTCATGGAAATTTCTTAAAAAAAAATAATCTAGTATTTCAGAACGGTATTAAGTTGAGCCACAACATCATCAACAATATTTAGAGCAATTAAGAGCTCACTGTCCGATTTTTGCGTTTTTTTTGTCAAAGGTTTTCTTCTTATTTTTATGGGAGTGCCAGGGTCCCTTGGCTTCCCTTAGATGCGCCACGGGCGATTATTCTCCTGTTTTTAATTACGAAAACAGTACATGAAAATTCAGTAAATTTTAAGGACAACACCGATAAGGTACAGCATTAAAAAGTTTGCCTGAGGGCGTCACATATCTTCGCGATGGCCCTGTTTAACCAGTAAAATAATATAAATTTCGAATATGTGTACCTGATAAGAGATGGTCATAGTAATGTTACTAAACTATTTGTAGAAACTGGTTTTATGGAAACCGATTAGTTTAAAAAATTGAATGCTGCAATCGCATATATCGTTTTTTCTGTAAATTGTTGTTCTGAATGTTATTTTAATTGACAGCAAAAAATAGAAAAATCGCCCAGATTTGAAATTTGTCCGCCAGTCTGAGATTGTATTTTTTTTCTCGCTTGTCAGTACCTGCAATAAACAGTCATAAACACGTAGATTTTCTAAATTTTTGTTTTGTATAATATTTAGCGAGAAAAATTATAAATATCAAAGCGCACGTATGGCTGCCCTCCATTATCTATTTAATTGAAAGAGTCCGCCCTTTGGGACTTGGCTTGCTTTATTAGGCCATATACTATAAATTAATGTACCAGTTGTTATATATAATGGTAGTTTAAAAGATAAAAGAGCATTTCTATTCTCTAAATCACAAGGGAAATTTAAGTATGTATTATTTGAATTTAACCAGCAGCTTAATGTAAACTTTGAATATGTGTGCTTGATAGGAGAGATGATGATAGAATGTGCTGATAGCAGTATTATTAAACGATTAGCAGAAGCTAGACTTTAAGGAAATCTATTAGTTCAAATAATCCAATGCTGCATTCGTATATATCTTTTTCTGTAAGTTGTTTTAAAATGTTTTATGAAGGCCATATCTGTATTGCTCTAGGTACCTACAAGCAGTTTCTTGGAAACTTGTTTCTTTTAACAAAACAAAATTCAAAAATGACACATTTAAATGGTTATATCCGCCAATAACATCAACTAAAAGATAAAAGTTTGTTTTGTGCTTATCTAACAGAGTTATGATAGTGAACTTTAATTAAAATTAACCTGGATTAGCAATATTCTTGTTGTTTTTAGTATTTTCCAATAAAACTATAGATTTTAATATCGAAAAATAGCCTGTTATATCTGCGTTTTAGTAATTTCTACAGTGAAGCTTTTATCGCCCCTGTAGTGTAAACATCTGTTTGTTCAAACCAAAAGTAATTTTGAACAAAACGCCTAAAACTTAGACAGCAGTATCAAGAATTTAGCTTAATCCTGGGTTCGTGAATATTGATTTCCTTTTCAGGAAATTATTGTTTGAAAATGTTCTTGGTATTAAAATTTATGTTTTGTATTTTTACTAATACAGTAATACAGTAAAAACAGAAAAAGAGTCTATTTGATATTTGTTATCCGTCACTCCGACATTTAAAAAACTCTACTGCAGGTACCTATACACAACATTCATAAGCAGGCGGGTTTTAAAAATTTTCGTTTTGTGCAACATTAAACGAGAAAAATTATATTTACAAACGCCTACGCTCAGAGGTGAATTAAACTACAAAGAAGAAATACATAAAATAAAGAGTACTTTCGTTTCACTAACTAAAGTAGTATATATATTCCCAAAATCAAGTTTAAAATGGTACTAAGTAAAAATATAGAAGACTACCTAAAGAGTGCTTTCCTAGCGCAAGAAAACCAGCCGCTGAATTCAACCAACCATGTTGGAGGAGCACTGGACCCTTTTTAGACGATACCTGGTGGTTTGGGATGCGAAACATTGTCAGGATGTATCCGTCCAGAGTTGTAACATAATGAGCTTCCGCAGGGTAACCGTAATACTCTATGATGGTTATCTAAATCGCTTAAGTTCATTAATTAATATTTCAGCTGCAATGCAACGAACATACCGGGGTAGAATCGGGGTCGGCCGCAACATCATATTCACAGTTGGGATTATCCTTAATTGTATAATAATCCTGAATGGTTTTGCAAACATTATTTTCATGGCAGTGTACTTTTGAATGAAGCACAGAAACGAATACGACACTGTACACTATTTTTATCATTGTAGGTAAACAAATTATTTTAAAATCCGTTTACGCGTGATGTTTCTTCTCACGCGAGCTAAAAGTACATAAAGTTCCTACTTCCATTCATTTGAGTATTTATAGACGCTTCTATGTTAGCATCCCATCTAGGAGATAGCTCTGGCTTTTGAAAGTAAATTCCGCCTCGCAATGTTTCGGCAGTAACACTCTATTGTGGGAGTACTTAAAACGTGACTTCCAATTTGTAGATACCTTTTTTTATGTTTTACATGATCTAACAAAATATGTTTATCATTTATACCACTAAAAACAAGAACATAATATACTATTCAAATCGTTTTCATAAATGTCCGGTAATTATGTCACGCCTATTATTCTGCAATAGCGAAAGCGCAGAATGAAAGATTTAAAATAAGCACCTTCTGTGATTTTTTGGTGATTGATTGCCATATTTCTTCCGGTCGATATACAGTTGAAGTAAAACCGGTCTGTGATTTAGATCGTTATTAGTTTCAACCACATATTTAGAGCACAAACCGGTATTGCATGGAATATACGATAGGAATACATTAGCAACATGTCTTGTTTTAATTTTACTTCCTACTTCCGTTAAAAAATTTAAATTGCGGAGAAAATAGTCTCTGATTGAACTCCTTTGGTATATGTAACTTTAATATAGTTTTTACGTTTTCGCCGGCAAGGCTGCTACCACGCTACTACTTTCTCATTTGTAAAGATGGTTGAAGACGTTCTAAAAAATGTAAAAGTTTAAATAAGCACGTGATTTGATAATTATGTTATCTGTAAGTTTGATGGGAACGATGCAAAATACTTTCATAAAAGGAAAAATTAAATAAACCATAAAATCTTTTAAAAAAGTTATATGAAATTGTTATAATGATAGACTTATGATACACTGTATGTTATTCTAAAGTTAATAGCTTTCAAAAGGCGGTCATAAGCCAGAGGTCAGCGAGTTAGACTTCTACGTTGAAAGTGTGGGTTTCATTTCCCTATAATGGAACATCGGATTTTTAACAGTCGTTCTCCCTTGCAAGGCAATGGTACACCAGCGAGGTATTCGGTCTAGTAAATCTTTTCTGGACTGGAAGTGTTTAAAATTCCCTCATTAACTCACGTTAAGCTGTAGATCCTCCATGTCTTTGGTGCTTAAAAAAAGCACAACACAGGCGTCGGAAAGAAGATCGCTATGTAAACTCCCGGACAAAATTAACGCATCAGGTACCTCAGGATCTCATCTGTTATTATTGAAAAAACAATTGCAATCATTTGACGTTTTTAAGGTAATAAGTTTGCAAATAAGTTTATGTGGCGTTGATTTCGTAAAAAGCTGGTAAACAAAAATTGGTCAGTTTAATTTTGTTTATTATTAGTTTGATTTTCATTTGTTTAAAATAATAAAATATACTGTCCAGTATAACTAGAGTTGAACATACGAATCGTCAACGCAATTTAAGTGAACATGAAGCAGCGCAAGCACTAGCTCTGGTTAACGATGGTCGTAGCCAGCGTTATGTGGCTAATTTGTTAGGCGTTAAACAGTCAACAATAAGTCGGACTGTTAAACGTTTAAACGAACTTGGGACTTTCTCTAGAGCAAGAGGACAAGGTCGTAAAAGATCTACAGGTGAAAGAGATGATCGATTTCTTAGACAACTTGCCTTAAGGACGAGACGATCGACCGGTTCCGAGTTAAGCAGAGCTCTAGCAGAAGTTCGAAATGTAGAGATTTCTGGAAGAACAGTCAGGAGAAGGCTTAATAAAGCAGGATTAAAGAGTAGAAGACCAGCAATTGCACCACTGCTCACCAGGGAACATAGAGTTGCTAGATTGCGTTTTGCTAGAGCTCATGCAAACTGGACTATTGACGAGTGGAAACAAGTTTTGTTTTCGGATGAAACACGAGTCAGTCTGAAGTCACCAGCTGGACGTGAGCGTGTTTGGAGAAGACCACAAGAGAGGTTTGCTGACTGTAATATCTCTCTAAGAGTTCCATTTGGTGGTGGGTCAGTAATGTTCTGGGGCGCAATTTGTTTTGACGCTTCCACGGAGTTGGTACCTATTCACAGGAGATCAATGAATGCAAATTATTATATCGAGAATATTGTAGAAGAACATGTTATGCCGTTTGCTCCATTTATCGGCGACAACTTCCTGTTTATGCAAGATAACGCTCGACCACACGTTGCTGTAGAAGTAATGGATTACCTTCGTGGAGTGAATATTCAGGTTATGGAGTGGCCACCTAAAAGCCCGGACTTGAATCCCATAGAGCATCTGTGGGATGCACTTAAACGGTCAGTTACACGGCACATACCTGCTCCTACAACTCTTAGGGAACTTGAAGCTGTGGTGGCTGAATTGGAGAATATTCCTCAAGCCACTATCCGCAACTTAATTAGTAGTATGCCTAGACGAATGGAAGCAGTTATAAGAGCAAGGGGAGGCAATACCCGATATTAAGGTTATAATTTTACAGTTCAATTTAATTTTAGAAGATCTTTTCATAATTTTTAATTTTTCACTGTGCCTTCAAATTTAGATGTTACTGCAACATTTTTGTTAAATCAGCGTTGAATCACGTTGAAACTGTTGTTAAAAGTTAGTTAAAGTGTTTCTTGTTACAATTCATGCGTTATAATTTCAATAATAAAGGTTTTTTGTTGAATTTTGTCACTTACTATAAGTGATGCGTTAATTTTGTCCAGGAGTGTATTGTAAGAGACGAAGCACTCAAAGAAAAAAAAATAACTTTAAAGAATCTCCTTCTAAAATGAAAAAAATAATTGCATCTTAAATGGGCAAGAGAAACTTAAAATTGGGTCCTTGAACTTGAGAGCTGAAGTCGGAAGGTCAATGTTAATAGTGGAAAAATAACTACATTAGATATGGTTTAACATTAACATAGCCTTGTAATCAAAATTCTAGCTACTAAACTACTAAAATAGGGAATAGGGATATATGCAGTGTAAGACTGTGTTAATACGAGTAGGAAGTATATTGGCTAGCGTTTTTATAAATGTAAGAGGTAATCCACGATCCCATTGTTTGAATTTTGTATTCTATATAAGATTTACTTATGAATTATTCCGTAAAACTTACATATAATATACTACTTAAAAATGAATAGGGATATTCCAATGTAAGACACTTAAAGGCAACACGAATTGCATTTATAATAAAAGACTACCAAAACAACCAAATGTAACGTCTTTTTAGTAATAAACATGAAAATTATAACAAAGGTACGTTTAAAGAAGAAATTTAACGATATTATAATGAAAATCGTTATTGTCTCCTTTCACTCCGGTAATACATTCCTCAGCTGTTACACAGTAGAAGGGCTTGGATTATGATGATCTAGCTGTCTCTGCAAGAGGTGCCATGCATGCTCTATGAGGTTGAGGTTTAGGGATAGCGGAGGAAGAGCAAAATGGTTTATTTTCTCATCTCGAAGCATCTCTAAAACAACCCGAGCACGATTCGGCCTTGCGTTGACGGCAAGAAAAACAAAATATTCCCGTCCAACAGCATTACGACGGTTCAGAACATAGTCCATAATGATCTCTTGGGCATAACGTTGACCCGTGAGTGTACCATAAGACCCCCACCACCAAAGACAACGACAAATTGGGAATACTGAGGTAAAGTACGATGTCCGGCACTACGATATACTCTTTGACGCCGGCTATCATTGCTGAGACATTATCTGGACTTGCCCGAAAACAGTATATCATCCCACGGTGTCGCTTCTAGAAGCCTACGTCTTGACCATTCCACCCGGTGCCTTAGTTGAGCCATAGTTCAGGAAATCAAAGAACAATATGCAAAAAGCAGTGGCATTGTAGTCTGTGCGTGATAATTACATACAGTACTATATGTGAAATTAGAGAAATGCAAATCGATATTTACAAATTTTCTGGTTAATTTTTCCCACAAGATCGTTGTTGACAACATAAAGCCTTCCACTTAATTCTTCATCGTAAACGGTTGTTCAGCCATCACTGAAATTATTATACCACTGTGTGACGTTTTGCATATTTAACGGCAAATTTCGACAGGGTTTTCGTTTTTGGCATGGAGAGAACGAACCACAGCATGCACCACACACTTGGCAGGATTTTCAATCGTATTGTTCACTTTAACACTTTATAAACAAACGAATACACGGTAAAGCTACATGTTTGAAAATTTACTAAAATAATGATTTATTATTGTGTATGGTATGATCACTATTTCCAATTAAAAAAAATCAAGTGGTTGTAATGTTCGTGAACTGTCTCTCACCAATTTGTTGTTTACAAACAAAACAATATCTAGTAAACATTAATTAGTTGTTTCGAGATTTTGTTATATTTTGTGACATAATTAATGTTTTAAAATGCCTCTAGTATGACAACGTAGAAATTTTAACCAAATTTCCGAGGGTGAATCGGGACCACACTACAGTTGCACTAATATGGTCTGCTTGGTCAGAAGAAGGCATTCAGCAACATCGTCCAGCTGGTAGACCTCCACGTAGCAGCAATGTTCGTGAAGATCGACTTCTTTGAAGAATGGCTACACGAGACCGCTTTCAAACAACAAGGACTGTTGCTGTAAACTGGATGCGAGCTCTTCACCGCCACGTGTCAATGGCCACAATATACAGAAGAATCTTTTCGTTTGGACTGCGATCCTACCGTCCATTCCAACGGCTTTTTTTAACTGCACATCACAAGGCTGTTAGGCGTGCTTGGTGTCAAGAGCGGCAGATTGGAATCAGCCATGGAACGACATTTTCTTCAGTGACGTATCAAAATTTTGTTTGTGGGCAAATGTCGGCCGTACGTGATATCGAGGAAAAAGACGAAATCTAGAGTTTGTTGAAAGGCGCCATACAGATTTAACACCTGGGGTTATGATTTGGAGTGTGATTTCTTTCGGTAGATCACCTCTTGTGTTCGTCCCAGGCACTTTAAATGCTCATCGCTATATTCATAATGTTCTGGAACCGGTGTTAGTACCATTCATGCAGACGTTGCCAAACGTATTTTCCAACAGGATAATGCACGTCCACACACTGCAAACATTACCAGAACGTACCTCCAACAAGCACAATTGCAAAAGTTGCCCTGGCCTGCACGAGCACCCGACTTATCGCCGATCGAACATCTTTGGGACATGATGGGCCGGCGACTAAGATTATTGCCAAGAGGTCCTAACAACTTAGGCGAGGTGAGACACCAACTTGAGGTTATATGGAACGAGATACCCCTGGAGGAGAACATAGACTACTTGATAGAAAGCATGTCACGACGAGTAAATGTTTGCATTGCTGTTCATGGCGATGTTACACATTATTAATTTTGTTTTCGTTGTTATTGTTGTTTTCTTATAATTGTTAATATGAAAACCTGATCATTTCATAAGCTATAATGAAACATTATTTTAGCAAAGTTTCAAACCCGTAGCTTTATTTGTAATGGGTGGTGCATTTCATATGAAATGAAGTGTATTTCAACGGCCCTTAGTTTTCGAATAAGCTTCGTATGTATTGGTAAGTAAATAGTACTTTATTTACTTCCAGATTTAAAATCATATTCAATGATTTCGTAAATTATAAATTAAATTAATTTTTGGGAATTATTAGCGCCTTTTACCGTTACTTTTTTTAGTTAGTGCGTGGAAAGAAGTTGTAAATACCACATTAAAATCTGCAGAATTAGCAGGAAAACATAAAGAAGCAGCATAGTTTTTATAGAAAAATTCGTATTTTGACATTATTATATAAATTACACCAATTCATCAAGCGATGTTAACTAATGATTTTGATTAAATTAGTAACTTATAATTAAAAAAAATAAACAATCAAACTGTATTATAGCATTTGTATTACTTTGCAGTGTTGGCACTGCTATGATGTAGAGCAGTCAGCTAATTTGATGACGTAACAGTAGAAGGGCGACCGTTGTACGTGGTAAAAGCATTTTAATGTGAAAGTTAACATTCATATATTTTAAAATAAAAGATTAACTGTTACTGATTAATAAATAAATCAATTATAATAATTTAACTGTGAGTTGGTTGTTTAGAATAATTCATATTTTAGATACACAAATTATTTGTAGTAGATAAAGTTAAATATAGTAACATTCCAGAAAACCGATTCACCAAAGAAACTTCGTAGTAAATGAATCGACCCGCAGACTAGTAAATGGAGGAAAAGCTTTTTTCAAACACCATTAGTTACTGTTACTAGTTTTCCTATTCTGGGATTCTGTTTAATTTGTAATATTATTACTTCCAGGATGTCCAGCGACTCGTTACCAAATGGGAAGAGAGAACCAGAGCGACCCCGTAACAGATGGAGAAATTCACTGGAATGAACAGGCCATTCACCTATCTAAAAGATGAAGAAGAAGAAGAAGATTACTTCCACTGTGGCCACCTGATTTCTGTTTCTAAAAATTATGATAGTTTCGGACATGTTTTAGAGGAAAACATGTCGCTGTTTTCTTTCAAACTCACTGGCAGTAAACGTTTTCCGTCTATGTAAAATGGCATATGGACATAATTTGCTTATAATTTATATTATTTCGGTTCTTCATGGTGACTAAATGTACTATGCGGACAGTCGATTAGACCTCTATTGTGGCAGTAAGTATGTAGCTAATAAAAATAATTAATGGAATTCCTGCTGAGCAAAGTAGAAGTTGGCCAGACCGACAGACTGGGCAGTGGTAACTCGGCGCAGGTGAAAGTGGCGGTATGACACAGAAGCCCACGGAAAAGTGGACGGTGTTATAAAGAATGGGAAGATATTCAATGAAATTCATAATAATTAGAAGATTTGAACAAACGGGATATCAAAATTAAAAAGGCACATTTCCGGTAGAGATAATTATTAAAAATTAAAAAGATCAATGAAAAAAATGAGAAATGCCTTTGAATTTTCCAGATTCATATCATTACTTTAATACGTAAATAGCACAGTTTACTCCAGATTTTGGTTTTCCCGAGAGTTATCACTGTTTGGCGTGTTGTCATTGGCGAGCGTGAGTTAAAAATAGCTTCGACGCGTTGTGTATGCATTTTTTCAAGAAATTGTTCCGAGGGTTACGTGCAGGATCACTTGCTCGAAACCGGCTTCGAGGGCTTGTCAGCAAGGCTGTGCTCAGTGTAATTAGAGTGGGGTATACATTGCTAATATAATTTACCGTTGTGCCGTTTTTTCGTAATAGAACTTGACGATAACGTCGAATTAACTGCATATAGGAGTCAATAACTTTGTGGAGAATATCGTGTGGTTTCTATTATAGTTTGATAGGTATAAAAATAACCCGGTTACCATTTTTACGTTCCCGTGAAGGTCTATCGTTCCAGCAAAAACGGGGTCGGAGTTTATTGTTTTTCGCATCTAAAACATTTACTTTTGTCGGTATTTTCTTCCTTGTTTCGAAAAACATTCTTATTGCACAGTATGATCCAATATTGTATAGTCTGACGGCATCGCCCAGTGAAGTCAGCTTAGTGGTCTTTGCTTCTTGTCTTTTCTCCTTCGGGGCGTCGATCAAGCGAAAAACAACCTTCTTGGGTTCCTCTATCTTAACGCCGATTTAAGATAAACATCTATATTATCAAGTATTAGTGACGATTGTATGCAGCGATTTTTTGTTTATAAAGTACTTCGGTCTGTGAAGCGCAAAAGTAGTATTTCCAAGAAATGGTCTAACTATCTGTTGCTAATTGTTTAGTAAATTTAATAAATAATTGTATTTGCGTTGTGAACTCAGCTGATATTGGCTATCCAATGTTTGCTTTCTGTATTACCGTAAATGTCGTAGTCAGTGGCGGCTCGAGCAACAGGTTTGGATGTCTCAAGGCCCTTTTTAAACACCAATGTCATCAAGAATTGCGTGAACTTGATTTGGAAAGGAGTAATGTTTTTCGCTACCAAATGAAGTAACAATAATAGGGAGTTATTGAATACATTATATTTATGTAAGAATGCGCATTCCCACTGTATAATGAACCAAACTTACAAAGATTGAAGGGCATGGGTTACTGAGATCCATACAACATTGTACAAATCAGGAACCAATATTAACCAAAGATTTAATGTTTAGATGGGAATATTAGGCCACCACATTATAGGATAATTTCTCTTATACTGCAACCTACAGGAGAACGCTTCTTGCAGTTGTTAGAAGAAAATACAGCTCCGGCGGTGGAAGAAGTTGCTAGAGACAACAAAGACATTTGAGATACAGATGGATGGTTGTTCCGCACTGACCGCAAATTAACTGGTCTGCAAGATCCTCTGATCTGTCGCTATACAATTTCTTTTATGGATATTTAATATCGTTTTACTTTGAACGAACCTTTCAAATTGTAGAAAATTGTATTTAGTTCGGGAGTACTTAAATATTACAATATTTATTAGCAAATGTAAAATGGCAATGTTACGACAAGTTGGGCCATTGTTTAGCAGTAAAATAGATTGATTGAATATTTGCAGTGATTTGCTGTGGGACCTCGGTGGAATAGTGCGGAAACGCGCTGCCATCGAGGCCACAGCGAAATGTGCCCGATCGGCTGGCGCGTTCGAATCCTGACTGGGGCAACCGCATTTCGTTTAGTTAAGTTTGAGGTGCATGTTGCATGAATGGTTAATGTGTAAGGGACGCCCGCATCCCCCTGAAGTAATGCGAAAGCGGTTCCGAGGGGGCGGGGCGGTAGTATGAAAGAATGAGAAAAAAAGGGATTTCATGCGATTGTTTTTTTTTGTAACCAAAATCCTGTTACTCTTAAAATATATTAAATTTAATGACAGCGAAATGTAAACGGGCGTTATTTAGTTTCTTCTATAAGAATATTGAAAATAGTGTACACGGATGCAGTATTTTTTCTCCAAAAACAACCTAAATGTTTTAGCATCAAAATAATTAGGAAGCAAAAGGATTTACCAACTCAATGCTGCGTTGCTCCAGCCACCACCCGATATACAACATGGGCTAGCTAAGTTGTTCCCCGTTAGAAGTGGTTGACGCAATCCAACATACATTTAGCGTGGCAACTAATCTTTTTTTCATTTAATTAAATTAATTATTTTTGCCTACTAATGACAAGTCAAATCGTCAATTTATTTAAATTTTAACTAAGATGTTTTCAACGAGAACACGGGTATGTGGCTTATTTTTGGCGAATGCCGCTGGAATGCGGCTGCAATCTTCAATTTATACATTATACGTCATGCAACTAGAAGATCACCGCCTGAAACTTGAAACTTCTTTAAGAAACGAAGATACATTAATTAATTTTAGAAGGTGTACGCCTAGATTACGAACATGAAAAATGAACTAGCAGTGTTCGCGGTAGTGAATGGTAAACAATGGTAAAGTGAATAGACATACCCCCTACTATTATGCATAAGATAATAAGCACTGCATACGCGTTACCCATTTTCAAAGAATTTTTTTCTGGAAATGTTTGATGTGACATAGCAGGTAACCATATTACTGGACCACACTTCTTCCATGAAAATTTAACTCGACAACGTTACTTGGATTTTCTACGAAACATTTTAGCTGGGTTGTTGGAAGATATAGAACTCAATGTATGAGAAAAAGTTTGATATCAAGTTCATGGTTGTCCTGCATACTATAGTTGTAGTACAATATGGAAAGCCACTAGAAATCAAATCCCCATTCGCAGAGAGGATGGAACATGAGTGCGTACAGACTCAACTCCAACTACGTTTGGTTTATACATGGAAAAAGTCTTTAAACCACTGCCTTCTCAAAACACACCAGCAGAAGAAGAATATTTTCTAAAAGCCTCTTACCAAATGTCACCGCTACCAAAACTAGCCACTGTGAAAGAAGTATCTGTTATGATAAGGAATGATTTGAACCCCAACCTGGTTGTGATTTTATCACGCGACGTTTTATTTAATAGCTACCGAGAAACGGAATAGTACTGATGTCGGTTATATTCAACGTCTTACGAGGTCGGACAAATATGAAACGGGATTGGCATTACTGCGGACGCTATAAGAAACTGACTGTTTCCAAATTATATCTAAATTGTAGCTGGAACTTTCGTCTACACATCGCTAAAAGACATCCTGTCAGAACTTTCGTGGTAGGCTATGCATGCAAATAAACAAAGTTAGTGCAGCTGTCACATGTGACACAAGTCAAACATGGAGCAGAGAGCGAACATTAAGTTTTATTTCAAATTGGGGAAAACGGCCACGGAGACATTCGAGATGTTGAAAACTGTGTACGGCGATGAGGCCATGTCCCGTACTCGCGTTTTCGAGTGGTTTGCCAGATTTAGTGAAGGTCGGCAGGACCTTTACGATGATCAGAAGCCGGGCCGTCCGATCACAACGAGAAACCCCGTAACGATCGAAAAAGTCGGACAACTTGTGGCGGTTGATCGACGACTGACACTGAGAATGATGGAGCAGGAGCTGAGTATTAGCCATGAAACCATTAGAACCATTTCGGAGAAGGATTTGAAGAAAAGGAGGGTCTGTGCCAAATTTGACCTACACAATTTGACCGCTGAGCAAAAAGCGCATCGAGCGGACACCGCCCGCGACTTCATTGCAACAGCCAACAGTGACCCAAATTTTCTGGATTCAGTTGTTAGTGGTGACGAGCCGTGGTGCTTCCAGTACGATCCAGAAAGCAAGAGAGAAAGCATAGAATGACGATCGAAGACGTGTCCCAGGCCAAAGAAATTCCGTCTCCAAAAATTGACTTCACTTGCATTTGGCAGCCTCCGGCAAGTGGCACCTTTTACACGACAATGCCCCTGTGCATTCTGCCTTGATTGTGAATACGTTTTTGGCGACAAGAAATGTCCCAGTCTTAGAACATCCTCCTTATTCGCTGGATCCGTTTCCAGCGGACTTCAAGCTGTTTCCTCAGCTGAAATTGACCCTCAAGGGAAGGCGTTTTGACGACGTGGAAGACATTCAACGGAATGTTACCGCCGAACTAAACGCACTTCCTCGCGACAAGTTTAAGCAGGCTTTCCGCGACTTGTATCGTCGATGTCAACGCTACGTAGAAGTCGAGGGAGATTACTTCGAAGGACGCTAGATGTATTTTCACCTATGGCTACCTCACATGCTTTGTATTTGATTAATCCCGTTATATATTTGTCCGACCTCGTACGTGTAGGATACTTTCCAAACCAATGGAAGGCAGCACAAATAATCCTCATACAAAAACCACGGAAGCCACCTAATGATGAACATCCTACAGGCCCATTAGCCCAAAGCCAATATTAAGCAAACTCCTAGAAAAACTGATCCTAAAAAAAATTACAACTGCAATTGAAGAAAATAACCTGATTCCCGAATATTAGTTAGGTTTCAGAAAATGCCATGCTACGATTGAACAAGCCCACCGGGCAACTGAACCAATCAACCAGACATTCGAAGAAAACTGATATTGTGCAGCGGCATTCCTCAATGTGAGCCAAGCCGTTGATAAGGTTTGGCATGAGAGACTCATCTGTAAACTTAAAAAGGTACTCCCTCATGTGCTATACATAATTATAGAATCATATTTAGAGCAAAGCCACTTTGTGACTCATTTGTACCTTATAAAAGCAAGAGTACCGCAGGGAAGAGTCCTGGGTCCAACATTGTATCTGCTGTTCGCGTTGGACCTGCCTGAAATGAACAAACACGCAAGCCAGCATTTGCGCACGACAAAGCTATACTTGTAAAACACATAGAATCCAACTCCGCCACGACAATGTTCCAATAAAGTTCAGATCAAATACACCAGTGGACGACACTGTGGCGTATAAAGATCAACGAAACCAAGTCTGTACATGTGACTTTCACAAAGTGTAGAGGAGTGTCGCCCCAAGTCAATATAAACGGACGCCATCTACCTCTGGCTGACAATGTAAAATAACTAGGCATGTATTTGGATAAAGGGCTGAAATGGAAAACTCTTATCCTCAACAAAAGAAAACAACTTGGACACAAACTGAAAAAACACTATTGACTTCTGGGACAGAACTCCACTCTTTCCCTCAACGACAAATTACCACTGTACAAAGTGGCATTCAATCCATTGTAGCAACCTAATTAAATAATAATGTTACACAAAGCGTGAGAATGGTTGATTAAAGAGAAATAAAAACTAGTTTTTCACTTTAATAGTCAGTGTTGTCACCTCTACCCCTAATACAATCTTCAATCCGACGGTGAGTGCTTCTAATCAATTTGTCAACTTATACTTGAGGTAAGTTTGCCCATTCCTCTAGAGCTGCTTGAATGAACTGATCTACATTTTCTGGATTATCCCTTCGAGCTCTAATTCTTCTTTTAATGAAGTCCCACACATGTTCAATGGGATTATTATCAGGTGAGCAGGCTGGCCATCTCAGAAGACTGAAATCTTTTGTTTCCAGAAAGTCTGTGGCAACTCTGCTGCTATATGGAGGCGGAGGGGCATTATCATGCCTAACTATGGGTTCTAGCATAAAATCGACATACCGGCGACCCGTTAAACTTTGCCGTAAGGGACGCAAAGGAGTTTTTCTCCCATCATAATACCTCCCCAAAACATTACAGTTCCTAATCTTCAATTGTCCAGTTCTGGTGTTTCAGACACCAATTTCTCCAGTTCTCCCTGGATAACTCGGGAACCCTTAACTGTCTCCTGCTAAATACATTTCGGACAGGAAGTGTCTTTCGTATTGTTTCAACTGAAATATCAACACCTGTAGCCTGCAAAAGTAGCCTTTGGAGCTCCGGATAAGAAGAGGTTGCATTTCTTCTAGCTATTTGAATTAAAAACCGGTCTTGTCGATTACCAGTTACTCTGCGACGACTTTATATAGGCCTGTTCTTGAGCGTTTCCAATTCTAAAAATCTTGCATAGGTTATTGAAACAACGCCCTGCTAGACGCCCACCGTTGCTGCGATTTGCCTTTGTGACTTTCCCTGCTCAACAAGAGCAACAATTCTTCCCGTGAAAATCTGACAAACCTACGTAGGGCATATTGCGTATCTGTTTTGAAGATAACGTTAAATTTACTGACACTCGGATTTTACAACTGGACACAAATATCAACATTTTTCAATGTGAAGGTAATCAACTTTTATCAGTTAGTTATCTTATTTCCAAGAAAAACGTTTATCTCTTATCTGCATAATAAGTTTTCATAATTTTCTTATTATTAGTAAGAAATACTGGGAGATTCCATATAAGTTTGGTTCTGTGTATACGAATAGACTAAAGAGATATAAAACTATAGACCTACCGTTTAGATTTTATTGAAATCCCTTTCTACTTTATACAAATGTTTACGAAATAACAGCTGATTATCACAAGATAATAGTTCCCTTACTACTTACAACCAATGTACCAATAAATGCATGTGCTTATAGTGTTGTAGGTTAGTTATACTGAATGCAAATAGTAATAAAAATAATTTTAAAAAAAGATCGATTTTAAAACGAATTAGAAAATGTGTGAGAAGTTGATGAAGGCAATTTTGAACATTTACTAATTTAAATAAAATTTAGCTATTAGTTTATATATTCAGGGCGGCGAAACAGACCCGATTTTTCATATTTATCGTGATTTAAAAAAAATCGCTCGGACCCGTGAGTTTTTGTTTTGAGGGGGCAACTTTTTTAGTTTATTTTCAACCTTGGCACTGCCACCTCTTAGGGGTGGTGAGCTTCACCATTAAAATTTTAAATGGGAAAGGTGGTCGAGTGATACATCATTTTGAAGGGCTTTAAGTTCTAGTTTTAATGCTTTTTAGTTTTTAAATTTGGATCAGTCGTTTTCGATAAAATGCCTTTTAAAGATAGTAACCCGCCAAAAACCAACAATTCATGATTTTTCACTTTTACCATAATTCACACCAGCAATGTGACCATAAATATGAAAAATCGGGTCTGTTTCGTTTTCATTGGCCCAACCTGTATATATTGGGTTGTGCCAACCATTTTTATGGGGGAGACAAGACCCAAAGTTAAGAATTTACACCATTTCCAAGTTTAACGCAAATGTTGACATTTTATGAATCGATTAACTTTAGTGGTCAATGTCCTTTAGTATTTATATATTATATAACAAAATGTCTATCTCATGCGAGTTATGTTAATGAACTTGTTGATTATACGGGAGGATTAGATAGTAAACTGCTTTTATATCATACTTACGTAATTTCATTCTCCGCCCAAATAATTAAATGATTTTTAAAAAATCCATTTTTTGGGCGTAAAACATAATTCGCGTTTTCACCATTTGGAGAAATGACCAAAAAATCAAGTAATAAGTAAGATAAAAAGAAAAGAAATTTCGTTTCATGAAACGAATGTTTCACAATGCTAATTAATCTGTTAGTTCGATTATACACTTAGATTTATGTATATAGAAAACACTGCCTGTACAAAATTTTCGCCTAGATAGCAGATTTCATGTTAGGCAACTTTCAACGATATGCCCATGGCATAGAAAATTCAAAACATCACGTTTCCTTGAAGCGCTACCGCACAAGGTCAGAAGAATTCAGGTTCTAGTGTTTATCACTGATTGGGCTATTACTGCAGAGGTAATTTATACTACGCATGAATTTATTTCCTATAATTAATACGAGTCAAATTTTAGGATATCCGTAATTAAAGCAAACATTTGCCTACGGCAGTATGGATTTCACATATGACGGAAACTGATGTTCTGTTACAAATTTTGCATAAAATAAAATTAAAACTAGGTTATCGATTTTATATAACTTACAATTATTATTTTTGGATTTTTAATTTGGAATCAAGTAGGGTGCTAGTACGGGAATACTGTATTATTAAATAGGATTGTATGTTTTACATAGGGAACTACCATTACCGCAACATCATACCGTTGACTACACCTTAGCCGGATATGAATGAGTAAAAGTGAATTCGTATTATTTGATGTTTTAATGGACAACTGTAATTTATACTATAAATTCAAAAAACGTTGGATTGACCTTGGTTGTGCTGTTGCATGGCCTGCACGGTCATCAGGTTTGTACCCATTGGACTTTTATTTATGGGGAGGCATGAAATGTTTAGTGTACGAAACTCCAATTCAATCTTGCAGTCATTTGTGTTAATCCAGACCACTCCAAGTAACTTCACTAGGATTAATCTAAACATGCTACGTCGATACAATATGTGTATCGAGTGTGATGGTCGGCTATTTTTGTAACATTTCCAGAAAACGGTTCTTGTTGCATGGCAATGCGCTTGCCTATTCTGATTATGAAATGATTTGTCACTAAACACGGCGTTGTTGATATCAATTACCCACCTTATTCACCTGATTTGGTACTACCAAAATGTTTTTTGAAATGTAAGCTGCTCATAAGGGGAAGCGATTTCATGACGAAGAAGGAATTAAAAGGAATGCAACTTCCGAATTGAAAGCAGTTTCTTCGCACTCTTTTGCCGCCTGTTTTAAAATACATGTAGAACGTTTCATTAACGTATTAAAGTAAATGGTAACTTTGAATAAATATCAAATATTTTTCATATTGTTTAGATTGTGTTTTTTTTGTGGGGAATATATATTGGCACGTCAAAAAAGGGCGTTTGCACGACAAGAAATCACACATTAAATAGTATAAATTCACGCCAATTATAATTTCATTCACGTCAGCATTCACACGACAAAAATACTTGAACCAACGACAAATAAAATGTTTCGGAACGACAGAAAAGGCGAATGCCGACAGAATAAGACTGCGGGGAGCACTATGCTTGCGCACAAAAACTTTTATTGCGATCTGGTAAAGTGTAAGCTAACCTAGAAACTTTTCTTGTGTTCAAATTAATTAATGTTAGGTTAGGTTAGGTTAGGTTAATACTGTCGTTAAGGTGTACTTTCTTGTCGTTTATATTTTACCGTTCCTTTGATTTTCTTTCAGTGCTATACATATTTTTGTCGTGGAAAATGTTTTCTCGTCGTTGAATATACATTTTTTGCGTGCGATATCCTTTTTTGTCGCGCAAAAGATTATTTAGTCGTTCTATATATTTTAATGGCGTTTAAACACTTTTGTCGTTAGTTTACCCTATTTTGTCGGGCCAATAAATCTAATCCTTTTTTATTGTATTACTTCGGGAAATAAATTGCTAAACCTAGTATATTCCGCAATGTTCTAGGATGTGGGGGCTGGCAGATGAGATGGGCAGGCCTTATTAGAGAAAATCGTCGAATTTCAATTAGAGACATTTCAGAAATTGTTGGTGCGAGTGTAGGATCTGTCCATAGTACTGTTTGTAATCTGGGTTACAACAAAGTTTGTTAGCAATGGATTACTCGTCTCCTGTCTAATGAACAAAAATGCTTGCGAATGGGCTTATCTCTGCAACATGCAGACAAAATGGTGATGACTTTCTTCTGGCAGTAGTTACTACTACGAGCTATGCAGTATGTTATCGTCGATGTACTGGAAACATTCAAGTTCACCACCACCGAAGAAGTTTAAAGCACAAGGTGATGTCAAAATTTTTATTCGACCATGAAGGACCCTTGTTGATTGGGTTTAAGGAACCTGAAGTAAATGTCAATGCAAATCTGTACAATGAAAATTTGAACAACTTTTATCAAGCAGTAAGACGGAAACGTCCAGGGAAACCTACGCGTGGGGTCATTTTGCTGCACGACAATGCTAGGCCTCATGTTGCTAATGTGGTAAAAGAAAATCTTTGGCAAAAGAAATGTTCTGCTGCAGCTTTATTAATGATATTTGTTATTTCTTGCCATTCCAAGTTTATGTTCTTGCGAACGGGCCTTTGGTCTACATAGTTGCACAGAAAATGATCTGCGACTGGCTGTATGTAAATTAAACAATATAGCAAAACAATATGGGCTACAGATATCAATTTCAAAAACAAGAGTATTGGCATTTAGGGGGATTGACCACTTACAAGCAAATATAATAATTAGATTGCAACTATCCAGCAAGTTAATAATTTTAGGTATTTAGGATACAATCTATCGTACATAAGTGAAAACGATATATCCAACAAATTAAATACCTGTGTGGAACAATACGAAGAACATTCAAACACACAAGTAAAGAAACTCTCCTCAAATTTTACAAAGTATTGGCGGTTCCTTAGCTTTTATACGGCTGTGAAAACTGGACTCTCACAAAGCAACAAATGAAAAGAATAGAAAGCGCAGAAATGAAATTTTTAAAGCCAACTGCAGGGTATACACTAAGAGATCACAAGAGAAATGAAGAAATAAGAGAAGAACTTGACATATTCAACACCAAAAATCCTAAAATTCTTTACCACTACAGACCTGCCGGAAGAAGGAATGTTGGACGTCCAAAGAAGCGATGGTATGAACAAATCCCATGAAGACTGAACAAACCTTAAAGGTTTAATCCTTGAAGTGGATGATGATGATGATTTCTTATGTTCCAAGTTGCAATTTTTAGGGTGTTCATTATCCATAAGCGTTTTCCTTTTCTTTTGGAGGTTTTGTCATCATAGGATCCATTCAAGGTTCCGAGGCTGGCATTAAGCTTTCCAGTAGATTAATATACCATAAGAGAGGTGATCGGCCTTTCGTCAGTTGGTTTTTTTCGACCTTTTCTGGTCTAGATCTATTTTATTCTGCAAGAAAGGGGCAGCTCTGTCCCTGAATATTCTACCCTTACCCCCGAGTTTAATGTAATAATACAATATTGTAGCAATAAAGGTATGAAACTTTAAAAAGAAGAATAAATATTAATTTTGCAATATATTATTTGACGTGTAAGAGACAAAGCACCCTAAGAGAGAATAAAAAATACTATTCCATAGAAAACGTTATTGGTATTTGATTTTGTTTATTAAAAATTTTAGCAAATATTTTGGTTAATGGAAAAATAGTTTGTATAAGTCCTAAAAAGCATACAACTTTTGTTATGCCGCATTTGTAACAACGTTTTAAAACTGGCAAATCGATGGCGAAATCTGTCCGTTCATTAAAATACACAAAAGTTTACCTCTTAAGTAACGGAGCCGTGTAGGTCTCGCTTGAATTAGTGTGAAGTTCGGGGAATGAAAAAGCTGAGGTAGACAGATGGGGCACGAAATAATTATATAGAGGTTTATTAAGGGTAAAGTAAAAAGTAACCAAGTTACAATCTTGGATCTTCTTGTAAGATAGAGTGTATAAAACTGAAAACGTTGGCATATTGAAACGGCCAGTGCCACAGTAGAAACACTCCAAGAAAGAGACCACGTCAATTTATCTGACTGTGCTGCAGAAGTAGCCATGCAATATGTGATCACTTTATAGAATTTTATGGGTAACAGTAAAACTGTATAATGGCTTTCTAAAATGCATGAGTTTATTAGTTATTATTTTGGTTACATAAAACTAATACGAGTGTTTTTTAATTCAGGGAAAGCTGGTTTGGCTATTGTTGACTATAAAACTGCATATTTAAGTAGTAGAAGCGATATATTTTGAGTAAATAGAACAAGACTTCCGGTTTCAGCGTAAGGGACATGATTTTAATTATTTTAAGCGGAACGTCTTATTCAACTTGTTAGCTTGAACGACATGTACTGCGGCTACCGACTTTCGTACAGCCGAATTAACCTAAATATACAAGGAGTTTTATTAAAATATTAAAATCTTGCTTAAACATGTTTTTCATGTAGTTAACAATAACTCATTGAATCCTGAATCTAAAAACAACTTGTATACTGTTTAACCATTCCATATTGGAATTATCTTTAATCATGTAATGATCCTGAAATCCTGAATCGAGTAGGTACTAAATACTGAACTATCCACAGTTAAAAAAAATCATCTTAACACGCGCCGTTTAGTTTAACTAAAGCTGACAAATGTAGTATACGGCTTCCACTTTTTTCCCAATTGGCTGGCTAACTTTAGACAGTTAATCTCATATACAGCAATATGATTTGTTCGTTTCCTTCTTTGCACTTCTTTTTGACATCAAAGCACGATTTATTTGCATACGTTATGCGTAATTGCTCAGAAATTGTAGGTGTAGAGGATTCATTTTTAGATGATTTGTGGCAGGTAGTTATGTCATTCCAATTGAGTTAGCAAAAGCCTATAAATAATACAACGTTATTATTTATTATGGCCGATATTTAAATACTTCCGGTATAACGCATTTGTAGTCAACAACCTGTTTTTGCTCTAGATATCTATACATTGCCATCAATTTAAAAGTAAAAATGATATAATCAAGTTACTGAAAAGCATTTATTACGAATAAAGTTTTTTTCTGTTTTATGTTCTTAGAGTTTTTTTTTTGCTTAAAACTAAACAAGAATGTGTGGGAAAGTTAATTTGTAAATTATGCTACGGCGACTGTCTTGAACTAAAGAATTAAATTCCTGTACGTATTTTCAAAAATCTTTTAAATTCATACCAAAAACGTAATATTCAATTTGATCATCGAAAATAATACCTACACTGGTTAGACGTTTGAATTGTTATTACAAGGGCATTAGACTTCCGTGATTGACTTAGCAAGACACATGACTCCATTAGGTTAACTCAGGCAAAGTTATTTTAGCTAGAAGGGGCGCATCCTGCGGATCGGACCATCGCTTAGTATAAGCGAAATTTCGATGCAAAATAAGTAACCATAAGCAGGAGAAGCAAAGTGCACAGGATAGACTCAATCTAGATAAACTCAAAAACTCAGAAATAAAAAGAAAGGATCGAAGAACAGCTGGAAGAAAGACTAAGAGAAGAAACGGGCGAAACAGCAATCGAGGATCAATGGTTCAGGCTGAAGGCAGCAATCGTAGAAACAGCCAAAGAAATACTACGACAAAGGCAAAGGAAGGAAAAGTGGTTTGATGCAGAATGCGAACAAGCAATTCAGGACAGAAATGCGGTGTACAAAATATATATACAGAGAAGTACTTGAAAAAAGAGAGAACAATACGAAGAAAAGAGACGGAAGGCAGATAAGCTATGTAGACGAAAGACAGAAGAATGGAAGAAAACTTTAAAGCAAATGAAACCAGAAAGGTATACAAATATCTTAAACAATGGAGGGAAGGTTTTAAGTCAAGAACAAGTCTATGTAGAGACAAAACGGGCCAGATTATAAGTGATACAGAGAGTATAAACAATACATGGAAAGCCTACTTCCAGCAGTTGCTAGGAACAACAGCGCAGGTAGAACAACAACCACGAGATCCAGAACTCGATACGCCAATGAACGATGAACAACAAGAACCACCAACAATAGAGGATGTAAGGGCAGCAACAGAAGCCCAGAAATATAACAAGTCCCCGGGGATAGACGCTATCCCAGCGGAAATGTTTAAAGCTGCAGGCAACGGTATATTAATAACAGTGCATACGCTAATCACGAATATATGGGAGAAGGAAGAAATGCCTAGTGAATGGAACAGAAGCATCATATTCCCAATATATAAAAAGGAGATAAGTTGCAATACAAAAACTACAGAGGCTTCTCGCTCTTGTGCACAACATATGAAGTCTTCACACACACCCTAAGAAAGAAACTGCAGCCGTTCAAAGAACGAATTATCGGAAGCCAAGCTGGTTTTAGAGGAGGAAGATCCACAACAGACCAGTTATTCACAGTAAAGTAAATACTTAGTAAAGCCTGGGAATTCGGCATAGATGTACATCAAATCTTTGTCGATTTTCGACAAGCGTATGACTCCATAATCCGAAAAAAACTGTACGAAATAATGAGGGAGGTCGAAATATCGGAAAAATTAATAAAACTAACAGGGATTACAATGATAAACACGGAAGCGTACGTCAAAATTCAAAATTAACTGACCGACCCTTTCACGATAAACCAGGGCCAGAAACAAGGCGATATACTCGTACCTACACTATTCAATCTAGCTTTAGAATCCGCAATAAGAAAGATGTCGGTGTCCATCCTGTTATTCAATAAATCAATACAACTGGCAGCATACGCAGCCGATATAAATATGGCAAGATCTGTTTCTGCCGCCAAAGAAGCATATATTCAACTAGAGCAACAAGCACAAGAAGTGGGGCCATGCATCAATGTAGAAAAGACGAAGTTGTTAAAGCAAACAAGATCGAATAGGTTACGGCAGAACATAACAATAGGAGATGATAACATTAAAGTAGTAGAGCGCTTCACATATGTAGGAGTTAACATCGCAGGGGATGGAAGTGAGGACAGAGAAATTCGAAGAAGAATAATGTTAGCTAACATAGCATATTTTGCCTTAGCAACAACATTTAGAGCAAGAGAAGTGCGTAGAAGTACAAAAATTCGCATATATGTATAAAACAATTACCTATAGGTAAATTCCATTTTGGAAGTGAAACATGGACCCTCACGAAAAAACAAGGGATGCTGTAAATATTTTTGAAAGGAAAATCTTAAGACGAATATTAGGACCAGTGAAGGACAACGGAGAATGGCGGGTAAGATACAATCATGAAATATATCAATATTTAGAAGAACCCCCAGTTGAAACCTTCATAAAACTGCAAAGGCTGCAGTGGGCGGGGCATGTCATAAGGATAAAGCCAGAAGAAACCCGAAAAGAGCTCTCAACGGAAATATGGAAGGAGACCGGTAGGCAGACCACGGAAGCGATGGCAAGATGCGGTCGACAAGGACGCAAGAAACATATTAAGCACCTGTAATTGGAGAACATAAGCTCTAGATAGAAGAAGGTGGAGGCAAAAATGAAGGAGGCCAAGGCCCGAATTGGGCTATAGCGCCATAGGAGAGAGAAAGTTATTTTAGATTCAAGATTTAAAATGGTTTTCTACTTATTATAGTGGTAAGGTATTTCCACTCGTTTATATAAGTAATATACTACATTGATAGTTCCTATAAAAACTGAATTTAGTAGATTTTAGGGAAAAACAGGAACTGCCGAACTGCGCGTAAGACTGAGGTTCTGGAGGATCTCGGTTCAATCCTAGGTCTAGGAACATTGGGTTGTTACAAGACCGTTTTCCCTCGGAAGACAATACCCGCGAGGGATGCTTTTGCCAAGAGCACGTTCTCTGGAGAAGAAGTGCAAGATAACGTCTTGCGGCTCAGAACCCACATTAAATAATAGCCAACCGTAGAGACCGATAACGAAAAGAAAAATTAACAAAATAGGACTGAATGGTAATTTTCTAAGAGAAAAGTAATTTCGATGTGTATTGTTTTATAAAGAGGGCGATATGGTAGCCTTCTCTGCATCTGGTAATGCAGTTGTGTATAAAGCATTGTTGTTAATTTGCCACACGTTGTACATGCAAAAACATTCTTATATTTTTCTTAGTAAATATTCGTTAGGAAATTACTTCTGCTTATTTCGCTGTGATTCTAGACATTACAAACTAAAACGATAGTACTGAGTGCATATACTTTTAAACGTAGGGATTGGCCTGTAGCTGCAAGTTTTTTGATTTATTCATTGTTTTTAATTATTACTTTGTGCATTACGTTGCATTAAGGTTGCAAAATATAGTTAAAAAAATATGTTTGTATATGTCGTTCTGAGTTCGAGGCTAAAATACTACTTTTTGCCGAATTTATAGTAGGTGTAAAATATGATGGCTGTACATATTTAATAAATAATTTTATAGGCCATTCAAAACCGTTTTCCTAAATTGAAGCATTATGGAAATGTACAGTAGTTATATTAGTCACAATGTTTCTATACACCAAAATTATAACAAATAATGAAAGGTTATTTTAAATGGTTTTAGAGTAAACAGACAGACAAAACCGCGACTCGTCTGTAAAAAGCACAAACCTCCAGTGTCGAAGTTGCCATTGCACATGTTCGCGGGCAAAGTTTTGACGGCTAACTTTGTGATTCCTACGCAAGCAAGGAGCTCGCACAGGCCTGCGAGAAGTCATATTGCCTTCTTTGAATCGCCTTCTAACCGTCTGATGGGAAATTGTCACACCGGTGATATTTCGGAGTAGATTTTGTAGTAGCAGAGGGGTAGTTTTTCTTTCACTGCCTTGTCCAATTCTCACGGAATATCTACCCGTTTCTTAGTACCTATGCCAAGCTCTGCAAATAGCAGATGGAGTCGATTGGAGCTGGTTTGCTATATATCGCATTGATCGATCATCTTCTAGCAAAGCAACAGCCATCGCGACTTCAATTTCACTTAAATAACGCATTTTGGACTCAGAAGCATTGAAAAAGTCAAAACTGACGGTTTTACTGTGTCCTACGACTAATTTGATGAGTTTCAGATTTTTACTTTGTGGTCAGAAACCACTTTACGTTGAGACTATCTTTACATTTTGGCGTCTACGATGAAAACGAGCATACGAACCACCGTAATTCTTTTTGCACTTTGTCAATAAAGATCTAGAGAATAATATAACCAGAAAAAATGCTGCTTCCATCATTTGCTGGAAAACTTATAGGCGCTCAAAGAAGTGTTCACCTAATTTTGTTGAGTAGTGTATCATTCAGATTAAACTACCTAAATTTTTTACAAATATAATCAAATAGATAAAAATTTCCTTCCCATTTGTGAACTTCTCCGTCTGTTATAGGTGTTGTTAATGTGTGACTCTCTGACTCTTGGATATAAAATATATTAAAATGGCTTCAAATCTGTTACAGTTTTAAAAAAGAACGTTTTACAAACTAGGCAAATTCATAATTAACTGAATAGTATCTTTTTTATTTTGCTATACCAATTATTGTTTTTGCATCTACTGACAAATCTATAACGACGGCAACATCGCTTAGCTACCGGATACGTTAACAGTTACAAAAGTAGTACGGTGTCGCCATCTTTACATAACAACGAGCTGCAAAACTATATTCTCTTATTTGTAAAAAGTAGTTCCATAACGAACAGATTTTTATAAAGGGTGATTCACGGGAGAATACGAACCTACCATTCCAAAAATAGGCAACCACTTTATGTATCACAAGATACTGCGATATTTAAATTTTTATTACTGGTGTTATGCATTAGAGATGCCTGGCTCACATTAAGGAAATCTAAATAATTAAATTGATACACAGGGTGTACCAGAAATAGGTACAAGTATTAAATCCGATGGTGGATTACAATATATACAAACTAGAAAAAACATTTCTTTGACAATGGGACCCTTAAGATACGAGAAAATAATAATTGAAAATTTGACCCAACATTGTTTGAGTACAGCAGGATAATAACAAAAATTTGAGTTCAAAGACATGTTATGCAAAGGAGAGTAAGATAGAAGTGCAAAAAATGTCTTATCACCTGCCACAAACCAATACTATTAGGTAGGTCAGTAATTTCTATTCAGTCTGTTGTTATCACAAGCCGGACAAGTTTTTACGTGTTTGCCACTTTGGATTTACTTTACAATTAGGCAAATAATCTTCTATAGCTTAAATGCATCTTCTATGTATCATCAGCAGTTCTCAACAAAATTTTATTATATTTTTAAATAAAAAAAAAACTTAATGATTTTTGAAAAACGAATAGTACCATTGAATTCTAATTGAGCCAATTTATTACTGGTTTAAATATTTGTACCTATTTCTGATACACCCTGTATTTATAATTTTATGAAACATTCTTCTTCTTCTTCTCATTTCCTCCTTATGCCTCATCGGAGCGTCGGAGGTGTTACTTCTTAATCTTCATTTATCCATTTCTTCCAGTTCTTCCGGTCTGCGGTCTTCTTCATTTGCTGTAGCGTCTTACTTCTCTCTCTCCCCATCTCCTCTGTCTGTCCCAACCACGTTTTCCTCAAACAAAGTTAAAACGCAATGAAATCTTTCTGTGCGCGTTTCTCCTAGGATATTTATATACCTTGTGTAGTGAAGTGACTTTATGAAACTTTTTATTGCCGTTTCATATTAAACACCTTGAAAGAAATTTATATTATTCAAAATAGTTAGATAAACTATGGGGCTAATGACTGTCGCTAGTTACAGTATTTAATTCTGAAGCTAAGTTAAAACCTACACGCAAGAACACAAGTGAACTACACACAACCAAACGTTTCTTATGTACAAATGACGAACGGAAACCATCAACAACAAATGTCCAACAACCAACACCAAACGCTTCAAGTAGCACCCCAACAACATAATGATAGACTAAGCTGCCTAGAAAATATAGTAAGTAAGTTGGCAGAGAAGTTAGACTCCATGCTAAACATCATCACCGCTCTCTTAGCAAAAACCAATTAATGGCTAGCTCAATAAAAATCGGAATCTGGAACGCTAACGGCTTGGTGCAGAGAAGCCAAAAACTTAAAATATTTTTAATTAATCATAACATAGATATAATGCTAATCTCAGAAACGCATTTTACCACGAAGAGTTACCTCAAGTTCCCCAAATACTCCATTTATCACACACAGCATCCAGACGGAACTGCCCATGCAGGTTCAGCACTGATCATCCAAACAGCATTAAAACACCACATAAATAAAAATTACGAGCAAGAATACCTGCAAGCAACCAGCGTTACCGTGGAAGACTGGTTTGGACCAATCACAGTAGCAGCTATATACTGCCCACCAAAGCACACAATAAAAGAACAACAATACACGCAGTTCTTTAAGACCCTTGGCTACAGGTTTATTGCCGGCGGTGATTACAACGCCAAATATCCATGGTGGGGCTCCAGATCTCATACTCCCACCCCAAAAGGTCGACAGTTATACTTATCTATGCAAGAAAACAACCTTATACCACTAGCAATAGGGGAACCAACCTATTGGCCTGCTGATCGCAGAAAAAACCCGGATGTAATAGACTTTTGCGTGGTGAAAGGGATAGCCGCTACTTACCTCAATATTGTATCATCTTTGGACTTGTCATCCGACCATTCCCCTCTGATCGCTACTCTAGATGTGCAAGTGTTACAAAAACAGAAGCCACCCTCACTACACAACAAAAAGACAAACTGGGATACATTCAGAGAAACACTGTTAGAACAAAGCAACTATAACTATAACATACCACTTAAAACAAGAGAACACTTAGAAACAGCAGTCGATGAACTGAATCACCTAATACAAGACGCAGCATGGAAGGCAACACCCGACAATAAAGTAGGAGATAAACCGATGGACTGTTCAAGAAACGCCAAAAAAAAAATTGCTGAAAAAAGAAAATTGAGAAAACAGTGGCAGCATACACGTTCTCCACATGATAAAGCCAAAATAAACAAAGCGATAAAAGAACTAAAGAAACTGCTGGAAGAAGAAAAGAACGAAGCCATACAAGGATACCTACAAGGGCTAACAGCAACAGAAGCCACGGAATACTCGTTGTGGAAGGCAACGAGGAAGATCAAGCAACCACAACAGCACATCTCACCAATCAGGCTAGCAGATGGCAGTTGGGCCAGAACGAACAAAGAAAAGGCGGTAACTTTTGCAAATCACCTACAGGCAGTATTTCAACCATTCCCTAGAGAGATATCAGAAGAAGAAGAGCAGGAAATACATGAATACTTGGAATCACCGGACCAAATGGAACTACCTATCAAGAAGTTCACGATAAAAGAAGTACAAGACACTATAGACAACGGTCTTAATGCTAAAAAAGCCTCAGGGTGGGATCTGATAACCGGTCGAGTGTTATAGGAACTTCCAGCGAAGGTAATACGAATAGTAACCATGTTGTTCAATGCAGCCTTAAGATTGGAGTATTTTCCTGCGCAGTGGAAAGTTGCCCAGATAATTCTACTCCTAAAACCTGGAAAGGATCCAGAACAGGCGACATCATATTGCCCAATAAGTTTAATGCCTATATTATCGAAGGTTCTCGAGAAACTCTTACTAAAGAGGATAAAGCCAATATTACAAGAACGACAACTAATCCCAGAATATCAATTCGGGTTTAGGGAGCGGCACGCAACGATTGAGCAGGTACACAGAGTTGTACGAAAAATCAATGAAGATATAGAGAATAAAAAATACTGCACGGCTGTATTCTTCGACGTTACTCAAGCGTTTGACAAGGTATGGCACCCAGGCTTGTTATATAAGATTAAACGAAATCTACCATATAACATATTTCGCATTCTGAAATCTTATATATACGAAAGACAGTTCCTAGTTAGGCACCAAGACGAATATACGGATTTACAGACAATCACCTCCGGAGTTCCCCAGGGAAGCGTATTGGGACCCATATTGTATATATTATTTACTTCAGATTTCCCAATGTCAAGAAGCACAACGATTGCAACATTTGCAGATGACACCAAATTGATGGCGTCTCACATAGACCCAACGATAGCTTCAAGAATTCTTCAAAATCACCTCAATAAATCACAGAACTGGCTTAGGCGATGGCGAATAAAAGCAAACAAGTTAAAATCCGTACAAGTAACATTCACAACGAAAAAAGAAACATGTCCACCAGTAACGCTCAACAACAGACCGATACCACAAGAGAACTCTGCCAAATACCTTGGAATACATCTCGACCGCAAACTAACCTGGAGAACACATATCTGGAACAAGAGAAAACAGCTCGCCTATAAACTTAGTAAACTGTATTGGTTAATAGGAAGAAGATCACAGCTCACCCTGGAAAATAAAATCATGATATACACATACACAACAGTGTTGAAACCAGTATGGTCATACGGAATCCAACTCTGGGGCGCAGCGTCGGCCTCCAACATCGAAATCTTGGAGAGATTCCAATCCAAAGTGTTACGCATGATAGTCGACGCACCGTGGTTCGTGACAAATGAAATCATTAGAAGAGATCTAAGAATCCCAACCGTGAAAGAAGAAACCAGAAATTATAGTGTAAAATACAGTGATAGATTGAGAGTGCATCCAAATAGACTAGCTAAGAGATTACTCACAGAAATAACAGACACGCGTAGCGTAGACTAAAGAGGTTTAAGCCATTAGATTTAGCAACTAGATTTAATTAATTAACTAATTGGAATAGAACAATCCCAATAACTAAAATAAGTCTTGATTGAGACGGTAGCATATAAGGCATGAGCCATAGGGTGATTGCTTACATGTTAATTATAATTTTCTGATTACTGTTATAACATCTACTTATTGTCCATATGGACAGATTGTAAATAATCTGGGAGTAAAAAGAAAAAGTTAAAACGCAAATAATTCTTTCTGTACGCGTTTATCCTGGGATATTTAGATATCTTTTGTGTAATAACTTTATGAAACGTTTTTATGGCAGTTTCATATTACGCACCTTGAAAGATATTTCTATTATTCAAAATGGTTACATAAACTATGGGACTAATGACTGTCACTAGTTACAGTATTTATATAATTCTTCATAATTCTGAAACTAAGTTAAAACGCAAATAATTCTTTCAGTACGCGTTTCTCCTGGGATATTTAGATATCTTGTGTAGTGACTTTATGAAACGTTTTTATGGCGGTTTTATAGAACGTTCTTTCAAAGATATTTATATTATTCTAAATCGTTACATAAACGATGTGGCTAATGACTGTTACTAGTTACAGTACATAATTCAGTAAACTAAGTTAAAACGCAAATAAATCTTTCTATACTCGTTTCTCCTGGGACATTTAGATATCTTGTGTAGTGACTTTTCACTAGTTACAGTATTTAATTTTGAAACTAAGTTAAAACGCATATAATTCGTTCTGTACGCGTTTATCCTTCGATATTTAGATATCTTTTGTGTAGTGATTTTATGAAACGTTTTTATGGCAGTTTTATAGAACGTTCTTTGAAAGATATATATATTATTCTAAATCGTTACATAAACGATGTGGCTAATGACTGTTACTAATTACTGTACGTAATTCAGTAAACTAAGTTAAAACGCAAATAAATCTTTCTGTATGCGTTTCTCCTGGGATATTTAGATATCTTTTGTGTAGTGACTTTATGAAACGTTTTTATGGCAGTTTTATATTACGCACCTTGAAAGATATTTCTGTTATTCAAAATGGTTACATAAACTATGGGGCTAATGACTGTCACTAGTTACAGTATTTAATTTTGAAACTAAGTTAAAACGCAAAGAATTCTTTCTGTACGTGTTTATCATGGGATATTTAGATATTTTTTGTGTAGTGACTTTATGAAACGTTTTTATGGCAGTTTTATATTACGCACCTTGAAAGATATTTATATTATTCAAAATAGTTACGTAAACTATGTGGTTCATGACTGTCACTGGTTACAGTGTTTAATTCTGTTAATTAAGTTGAAAGGCAAAGAAACCTTTTTGTACATTGTACAGTTTAAACCTGTAAGTTTTCAACTTAAAAAGAGAGGTGGTTCGTCCCGCAGCCGGTTCACACTAAAAAACAAAATGCGTTTTTTGCTTGTTTGATTATTTAAGAAAAACCCATTTCCGCCATTATGGCCACAACCGGAAATTGCAGCATTATAACCCGGATATTTACTGCATGCGTAAGAAAAGCCCGTTTGCCGTCTTTATGTTGCAGAAAAAAAAACCAGCCTCGTTTGGTAGCACCCACGTCTGTTCCAGCGATAAATGACCAATTTATATGAGCTTCCTATTGCCGAAAGTTGCCGTAAATTTAAACTAATTTACATAAGTGAGTTGTTTTTGTAAAGGAAGGAGGTAATCAAATAGTTATAAGAATAAGTAATAAACACTAGATAGTATTTGTGTAAGTTCCGAAAAAATTTAAATATTTTAAAAACATTTGTTTAATAAAAAACCTTTCAGTTTTTGTAGCAGGACTTTAATACTCCATAGAACTTTTAAAATAAATACAGAAAGTTCATATAAACATAGGTCGGCAAACGCTAAGATTTCGAGATACAGGGTGGTTCAAATTAAATTTTGAAAAGGATTTTTTTTTAAATATCGTATACTTTTTTAACATATTGCATTAAAAGTGTACGGGGGTTTTTTGGTATGAGAAAGCCTATTATGAACACCGTTTTACTGTAGCACCTAGAGGGCGTACTGTATTGTACTCTTTGGGAATTAAAATGACCATAACTTTTTTCTCCGTGTACTTTATGGCTTTTTTAATAAAAAATCTTATATCCTGTGCTTTTCTAAACAAAAAAAGTACCCTTATTAAAATCCGCCAAAGTTGGCCGTTTTCGAGATACTTGGCTTGTTATTGTTTGGTGCAACCTAATTTTTTATAGGTGTTGTTATAATAAATAATAATAAAAAATAGTGTGCCGTGAAAACAAAGAAAGTTAAATGTCATATTAGGTTTATGGTGTCAAGCCGCAATTGCGTTTGCAGTAAGTGTAATTTATTTATTGTATTTGATGTCCTATTCGTTGCCATCGTTGCTTTATTAAAATGCCATTTATGTTTTATAATCAAGAGTTAACGGATATTCATTTCATTTATGGGTTTTCAAACGGAAACTCAGCAGAAGCAGCCCAGGAAGATTTCCGGATAGAAGACATCCGCATCCTTCTGTATTTGTAAGAGCACATTGACAAATAATTAATCAATTGTTAAGTAATGTACATGAGGATCGAAATAATAACAACGTTCGACGACAGAGAACCTTTACACCACAAATTTTGCGGAGTTCGACAGAGGCCCTACAATAAATGTTAGAAGAGTTTCCGTTGCTTTAGGAATTGCAAGCACCGAGTCTTAAAACGGGATCACAGACGTCCTTATCGTTTGCAACCTGTTCAAATATTACAACCAAGGGATGAAGAACAAAGAGTTGCTTTTTGTCGGTGGATTCTTAATTCAACTGCTATTAATAGAGATTTTTTTTAGAAATTTTCTTTATGCATTGAGTGTCGACGTCTGGATAGGTACATATTTATAAAAATCACCTTTAGGACCTTACTTTTTACCACCACGGGTGACTTCGTGCCTTCGTGGAATTTTGAGAAGCCGAACATGTGAATATGTGGGAAGATATTCATTTAAATTTAAAAAGAAGGGCTTGCTTCCAGTTTGATGGTTGTCCTACTCATTATGGGAGAATCGCCATTCGCGTGGCCTCCACTATCCCCAGACCTAAATCTCTTAGATTTTTTTGTGTGGGGATATTTAAAGGAAAAAGTGATGGGCTTATTAATAGGATTAGGGATGCCTGTAATGAAATAAGAGCATTCTTAAATAACATTACACGTTCAGTTATTCGTCGGTGTGAATTATGTACTGAACAAAATGGTTAATATTTTGAACAGTTTCTTTAAGATGGTTTTTTGTTACTGATAGTTTTCTGTATTAAATTTATTTGTTTAGTTAGCCTGTTGAAAATAAATTGTTTTGAAACACACCGTACAATCTTAAAAATGGTGATTCTGTTGAAGGAAAAACGCTTTAGCATCTGTTAAATTATTATAACAATAAATTGTTATAAATATTTAACAGACGCTAAATTTCAAAACATTATAATAAATCCTATGAAAACGGCTAACTTTACCAGATTTTGATAAGGTTGCCTTTTTTTGTTTAGAAAGGCATAGGAAATAAGATTTTTTATTAAAAAAGTCATAAAGTACCTACACTGGGAAAAAAGTTAAGGTCATTTAAATCAGTAAAGAGTACAATACAGAGCGCCCTCTAGATGCTACAGTAAAACGGTGTCCATAATAGGCTTTCTCATGCCAAGAAATCCCCGTATACAAACTTTTAATACAACACGTTAAAAAATGTTTAATATTTAAAAAAATTCTATTTTAAAATTTAATTTGAACAACCTGTATCTCGAAAACTAAGAGTTTGCCGACCTATGTTTATATAAACTTTTTGTACTAACTTTAAGAATTCTATCGAGTATTAAAGTCCTGTAAAAAACTGAAACACCCTGTATAACCAAGTACTACTCGTACATCACAGAATAAATTTATTTTCAATTATATACTTTCCCTTGTTTTTAGTATGAATTGCTACCGATTAATAAAAGCCCTTGTTCAATCAAAGTTATTTAAAATCCTTAAGTAGTAAACCTCCAAAATTGTTACAATATTAAAAAAAAATTCTCTAAACATGTAGTTTTTTCCTAAATTTGTCAGATGACGCGATTTCTATGTTAGGCGCTATCCAATTAGAAGGCCACCGTTTCAAAAATATTTAGGAACTTCGAAGCTTATTTACGAAACAAAGATAAATTTGCTAATTCGAGAAGATGTAGACACAGACCGTTTATAAACACAGAAAACTAACTAGCAGCGTTGGAGGCAATGAACGAGAATCCTCATGTAAGTCAAAGAGATCCAAGCACAAATGTAATAGGTAACCATACTTTTGCAGTACACTTTTTTCCAGAAAATTTAACTGGGCACCGTCACTAGGATTTCCTACAAAATATTTTACTCTGGTTGTTGGAAGATGTAGAATTCAATGTATGGCAAAAACTTTGGTATCAATATGATGGCTGTCCTGTTCACTACAGTTTGTTAGGAATTACTTAAATAATGTATGTGGAGCAAATTGGATTGGAAGAAGAGCTGTGCATCCAACGTCACCAATAAGTTGCGATATCACTCCCCTAGAGTTTTTTCTTATGGGTAGAACTAAAAAAATAGTATCCTGAACTCCGCTAGTAAGCATGACTTATAAAATATAATAATCGTGGCATGTGCATAAATTACCGTTACACCTTTTCTCGAGTCTGAAGAACGCTTTTAAGACGAATTAAAAAATGTGTGGAAAAAGATGGAAGTAATTTTGAACATTTAAATAATAATAATGGTGAAGTTCTACACCCCATGAAGGGATTTGGTATGCAAAGCGGAAGGTCAGAGCTCCTGATCCTTGTTCATTCGAATGCAGGTACGCAATTATGTAAAGCGACTGAGTAGGCCGCCCACCGGGCATCGAGTCGGGGGTTGAACTCCGGACCTTCCGCACCGTAGCTCAGTGCTGTAACCACTGGACCACACTGGCGCTATTTTGCACATTGCATTAAATAAAACGTTGCTATATATTTTTGTTGTTTTTAAAGGTTTGCATATTTTCATAAGAATTTGTTTTGACTTCCACAAGCGTCTCTTCTTAATCCTACCATTTTTGTGTAAAGAAATGTATAGCATTATTTCTGTTAAAGAGCAAGAAAAAATAGTTAAAATATTGAGAGCTGATAAGTTAGATGTTTACGTGTAGCGGTTTTCTCGCCGATCTTCTGCAGGCGGGAGTCCGCATTATAATGACCGTAAACATCTGTATGGTGTCCGCCCACGTTTTCGCCATCGTTTGCTCGCCACTGTTTGCTCGCCTGCCATTTGCTCGCGGGTCTTTTTGCTCGACAACTATTTGCTCGCCACGCCGATTGCTCGCCGGCAGATGCTCGACAAGCAACTTATTCTAAAAATTAAATAATATCTGTTCTTGCCTTTGAATTTATATATGTTAATATTTGTTTTTCTTGTTCCTAGATTCTGGATTCTGGATTAGGAGACGAGTGTGATCAAGCCCATGCGCACTTGGGCCTCAAAAAGGCGGGCCCATTGTGATACTCCATAGCAAACACCACTTTGGTTTTCTCATTCCAGCCTACCTACCCCTTCGATGAACTTTAGTATATTTGCCACATGTGTGCTGCGAATCCCAGCATGTCAAGGTAGAATCCCCCCAACATGGGTCCTTTGATTTGTGCAAGTGCAGGGCAGTTGCACAGAAGATGTTCAGCAGTCTCTTTCGCTAGTTGGCACCTTCGACAGGTTGCGTCATCAACTGGCCCCATCTGCCCCATGTGCTTATTTAGTCGGCAGTGTCCGGTAGGTATTCCTACGAGAAGTGGTAGCAATACTCTGTAAGGGGTGTGATGGCCATCCTTGCTTACCGGCATTTTTTTGTTTCAACCCATCTGTTGCAAAGGCGTCTTTTGGTTTCTTGATTAATTATGGTATATAGCAGGGTGGGCGAGGGCGTAACTGTAGGTTCGAGACCTCAAAAAGATTGTTCGGAGCCTTGTAGCCTGTCATTCACATATATTCCTGCATGCCCTTTAACCCAGTTGAGTTCTAGGACATTATGAGATAGAGATAGATGCTAGATTTGTTTAGGGCAATTAGGGCCACCTTACTATTGCTAGCTATTCTATTTGTTTTACTTTGGATCCCACGCTCCTGAAATAGAATTGTGTTTACATCCTGTATTATGGATATCACTTCCGCTTGAGAGAGTAGATCCAGGTCTTCCGAAAAGATACTTGCTCCTGTGCCTTCTGCTGTTTTGGATCCATCAGTGCAGATGGACGTGTCATCTTCAAATACAACTTCGGTGTTCATGGAGATACTGAAGTGCTTCTTAAAGATAAATTTAGGCTGGAGGGAGTCTACCACTGCCCAAACAGAGGCGTCTTATGGACAGTCTGTTTCACGATAGTGTTGTGTCTCGCTCGACAAGACAATTCGAGACAATTTCATAAACCCTTTATTTGTAATCTTAGGGCCGCTCTCAGTGCCGTCTCCTCCACGTAGATGTCCAGTGGAGAGAAGCCCACAGCAACCTCTAGCGGTGTAGTGGGTGTGAAATACATTGCATCCGTGATACTTCTTGTTCCTAATAAAATTTCCATTTCCTGTTCCTAGCCTAATCCATTTTTGGGTTCTTGTTGCATAAACGAATATTTCCCTAAAATTTTAAAATCTTAAAAGAATGTATGTATTATATATATATATATATATATATATATATATATTTTCGGTACAAATCGAGATGTTTTGGAGTTACAAACTGTACAAGATGAGATCCTTTTTGCAAGGTGAGATCCGATTTTGGATCTCGTCTTGTATTCAAGTGTATATCGTACTCATTCAAGAGGACATGTGAAGGGGTGGTGAAATTCAAATTTTTGCCCGGAGCTCACTTTGTACCCATTTTGTGCGATTTTATACTCTAGAAGTTCATCTAACCTCACTGCAGAGAGCGCTGCAGCACCTTTTTTGTATAAAACCTCAAGATGTATTTTGCAGTCAACTTGAGATCCGGCATTCTTGGCAACATCGCAGATATAGTTGCATCTTGATTTCATGGAAAAAGAGTTTGCTAATCGCTTCGTTAGTCGTACCACTGCATTTTTTAAATTTATTTATTCTTAAAATTATTTCCATGTGTGTGCATGGGAATATCGTAATTAGTAAGAGCTACAAATTCGGTTAAGTACTATTAGCATTACTTATTAATACCTAACCTTTAAATAACAAAATAATTTTTAGTTTTGTCTAAAAAATAGAAAAATTCCAATGTTTTTATTGAAATTAAAATACTTGTAAATTATTAGCATACTTTCTTTGTTGTTTAAATACACGCCGTAGGTTTCTGTTTAGTCCAATATCTTGCTGTTTAATTTAATTTGTAACATTAACAATATTACAGTTACAAAACTATCTTAAGATTAGTAGGCCTTGACTTGGCAAAAATATTATGAATTGTTATGTTAAAAAATTGATTTTAAATAATAATGTACAATTACATTAAAAATTGCAGGAAAATAGACCATATTTAAAGCAAATTTATATGAAATTGTAGACACCCTATTAACACACTTAATTGTTAATCAATGTCTTACGTAAAAGGGATTGCTTAGGTAAAACAATATGAAATAAAAATTGCCTTTATTTGTTTAAAGTAACTCTCCATCAAAAATGCGTTTAGTTACTGTGTTTTGACCAACAGAAATACTTATCACAAAAAAACGAACTTAAATTATTAAAAGGTGAAATAAATTCAGTTTTTAGATAATGTGTAGCGAATTTAAAGGACCTATACTATTTACGAAGTAGTCAGGATTTTATAGATAAATCAATAATTAATTAGTAA
The DNA here is from genome assembly GCA_014611495.1 of Limonius californicus. NCBI lineage: Eukaryota > Metazoa > Arthropoda > Insecta > Coleoptera > Elateridae > Limonius > Limonius californicus. Next base: position 32,708 of record JABXWE010000433.1, on the reverse strand, counting down.
CTAATAACCGTAAACTATATTAAATTTAAAAAACTGAAAGTTTACTAGTGTGTAAATCGGTTTTTGGTTATTTTACTTTATTAACTTGAAACGAAAATAAAACAAATAGACAACAGAAACAAAAGCTTATACCAATGTATTTATAAAACAAAGTTAATACGAATGTTTCGAAAATGGTTTACCTAGAAAAATAAGATAACATTTCAATACTACGTAAAATGTACCTGAATAATGTGCAAGTATATTCAGGGCGTATCAGAAATAGGTACAAATATTTAAACCAGTAATAGATTGACTCGAGTAGAATTCAATGGTACTATTCATTTTTCAAAAATCATTAGGTTTATTTTTTTTAATTAAAAAGTAAAATAAAATTTTTTTTTGAGAACTGTTGATGATATATAGATGTATTTAAGCTGTAGAAGGTTATTACCTAATTGTAAAGTAAATCCAAAGTGGCAAACACGTAAAAGCTTGTCTGACTCGTGATAAATAGACTAGAAATTACTGACCTACCTAATAGTATTGGTTTGTGGCAGGTGATAAGAAATTTTTTGCACTTTTATCATACTCTCCTTTGAATAACATGTCTTTAAACTCAAATTTTTGTTATTATCTCGCGGTACTCAAACAATTTTGGGTCAAATTTTCAATTATTATTTTCTCATATCTTAAGGGTCCCTTTGCCAAAGAAATGTTTTTTCTAGTTTGTTTATATTGTAATCTACCATCGGATTTAATATTTGTTCCTATTTCTGATACACCCTGTATATTAAAATGAACTGAAAATTACATCAGAATCAGAATCGTCAGATATGCAGTTGTAAAAATGTTACCTGTGCAATATTTCTAAAATTTAGCTTCTTACATAACTTTTTGAATGATTTAATCGTCTTGTGTTGTTTTTACCGCAAAACATAAAAATTGTAAGAAAAATAGGCAATGTATAATCTGTCGGTAAAGTCTCATTTTCGGCTGGAGAAGTGGGTCTCTGCAGGTCTAATTATATTTCCATCGCATAAAATTGAAAAATTGACGTTTCCGTCAAAGGTCTAGCATGGGTTTTCTTTTACGATCCTCTTGATAATACAATAATTGTTTCGACACTTTCTTCGTTTGCGTTGTTTCTGAAAAGGTGTGAAAACGTTTAAGCTGCAATACAAGCAGCGATCTTTTTCCCCACACTCGTTCCTTCCATAAACTATGTTCTACCCTTTTCCCTTTTAGAGTATTACGCTACAGAAGTGAAAAAAAATTTACGTGTGCGCACTATTTACCTTCTTTAATGTTCACTTGGAAGATATGTTACAGTGATGAGACACAAAAGTCTAAACTGCTCTCTGTATATTTTCTGCAGTAAGCAATATCTAAAAATACCTACTGAAAACAAATGTGCAGTATACAAACAAAACTCTGTCAAAGTTGGCATTATTATTATTACCCCTTGCTCATTCGAACGCCGGTACCTAATTATTTAAAACGACTACTTATTACAGCATGTAACTTGCTGGGGTCTTAGAAATTGTTGTGTATTGTGTGAGTTGCCTATTCTCACATTTCCTTGTGTTATTATTGCTACAAATTATTATTTAGGAAGAAATATTTGCAGTTACTGGGATGCTTGAAATTGACGTTAACTTTATCATTATATGATGCAATCATATAAAATTAAATGGTTGCTCCAACCTTAGTTTAAATGCAGTTAATATTTATAGATAGTTTAAAATCTCGGACACAGTAATAAAATAATACACAATGTAAACAAGAAATAAAAATCTATTAATACCACAATTTCAGAATTCTACGTTTCTGAACTAAAGTTAATTCGTAATTACTATTTTGCAGTCGACCGACAAGTTAATATGATTCTTATCGTATATATACATATACAGATATACATACATTTAATTACAAAGTTGAATTGCGGTCAACTACAATGTTTGGTCCTGCATAAAACTGAGGATCATTTTTAAAAAATACTGATGGTTACAAACTTGCATTGAACCATTGATTGTAGTCACATTAGAAATATAAAAACAATATTGTTAACAAGCATATAAACACAACAAAAACAATCTTATATTCTATGTATAACTTTCAGTATAACATCATAAACAAGATGTTTTGCGTTTCTGCCATACATGAAGTCACCATGGTTAAAATAAGGCTCTTGAATTTCGTACCTTCCATATCTTACTGCAGGAGACAAATCGTTGTAGAAATTCCGCACATCCTAAAATTTGGACACAATTTAATTATATGAAACAAGTCCGTTATTATTTCAAATACCGTTGGTGTAACAACCCAGTCATTGCGTGCGTGTATTGCAAATACTGGTATCTCGTTTCTTCCGATATCGTACGCTGGGGGATTATTCGCACCATATCTTTCGAAATTGTCTCCTCTGCCGTAATCGTGTCTTCGAAAGTTTCCTAAGATAGAATCTGCAGTTTGCGGGTAAATTTTAAATGAGCCTCCGGCCGGACTTTGATTAATAGTAACTGGATATGTTTTCTGTAAAATAAGTACAAGAATCAGCATTCAGACACACCTTCTAAGACCTCGTCGAATACACTTCAAAGTGCTATGATACTTTAATAAAGCTTGCAGGTATACAGGATGTCTCAAAATTGACACCCGTTCGCGTGGATTTTGATTCAGGGGGTTAAAATAATCGAAAATTAGGAGTGAAAATTTTTTCGAATGCACTTCGTTATCGAGCTATTGATAAAAAACGCAAATTTAACATTTAAATTAAATTTTCTTAAAAAAGATTAATATTAGCAAGAAAAATATTGTTCACATCTGTTGTCGCAAAATGTGTTCAAATAGGTTGCCTCTTACTTCAAGGCAAACATTCGAACGATTTATCACGGAAGACAAACTCTGTGTAGCATGTTCCTTCAGTGACGTCATAGCAGCGTGAATACGAGCTACAACACCATCAGGATTCACAACAGGTTCACGGTAAACGTTTTCTTTCAGATAGCCCCAGAAAAAAAATCAAACGGATATGGGTCGACCTCTTCCAATCCACCTGTCATGGAAATTTTCATTCAGGAATTTTCTCACTTGTATTCCATAATGTGACGTTGCACCATCATGTTGGACCCAACAATTTAATCTAATAAAAATCTGTTGAGTAATGGCACTGGTACATTTTCATTTAAAAATTAATGATATAAGACTGAATGAAGTCGGTTAGGTTGAATGTATAGACCAGTTACATTATTATTTAATAACACAGTCAAACTGTTTATTGACTATGGTCAACCATCTACGAAAGTTGCCCCCTATCTCCGTCATGCAAAACTTAAACTTCTTGAGGCCTACGTGGATGCAGATCATTTCTCCTTAATAATATGTGAATTGTATCTTTTTGGAAATGAATTTAGGACGATATAATTTGAAGGCTTGTACTTGATCCCGCCTCAACTAATTGAAGAACTTGCTCTTCTTGATCGAAGCTTAGTGTAGGTTGACATCCTGCCTGATTTTTTATGTATTAAATTACCTGTATTTTATAATCTTTTTTCTACAGATCTTCTAATTTTTGCATCAGTGTGCGACGATTTGGAAACCTTTCCGCATATGCCCTAGCCATTACACACACCTAATGCTTTCAATATATCGACGTAATAGGTTACAATACAGTCGTTTCATTTTAAACACAAAAGCAGAAGGAAATGAAAATTAAGGTACTTATCAGTATGACAGAACGATTAATAAAATTTTCACATCGCCTTATCCACATATTTCATTTATGTTACACAATCAGTTGGAGCGACCGTACGATAAAACTTATTATTTACTTTTTTATCAATAACTGGATAACAAGGGGCAATCGGAAAAAATTCAACTCTTAATTTTCGATGTATTTTAGCCCCCTGAATCAAATACCAAAGAGCTTTTGCGTCAGTTTTGAGACAACCCGAATAATCAAAGAAACATTTTAACAATGCTCAATTTGAGAAAGAATGACTTCTACTATACTACTACTACAATGCTGTTGTTTTACGGAACAATTTCGTTTCCTCCGAGTCGCAATATTTATGCATAGTTTACAGATTTCCCCACATATATACTGAAGATACAATCTCATAATTAAATATTATTACCGGGTCTGTTTGAGTTTTTGGACCAGTGAATAATATACCCAGCAACTGCATACAACGTTGTAGAAGAAGGGGAGATTCCAAACAGAAGGTGCGAACAATCCATTTCAGAACTTTTCCTTGAGACACCAGCCGTATCAAATCGTTTTTGAGTATAAATTTCTAAAATACAAGCGGCGTCATTAATATTGAGAAGTGTTAAAAAATATTTTGCCACTTACATATAGGGGTGTTAGAATTGGCCTTGTCAGCTGAAATATTGGAGCCTTCATGTTAGACAAGTATACTCCGGGTGCGATTAGAATAAGCATTTTTAGGGTTTGGCGGGCCTGCTCTGGAAACGTAGAGCTGTAAATTAAACCAGAGGCACTACCTAAGGAGTATCCCATGTATACTATGCGTTCTTTGTAATCCGTGACTTTAGATATGTAATCTAACTCAGCTGGTGTGTCGTAAAGTCCATATTCATCCCCGCTAAAATAAAGTTAAATTCAGTATTCGGAAACTTGCTAAAAATATAAATATATCTTGTAGGTATTTTGTGTGGATACCATGTCATAGACGTAGTTGGGAAAGTTATTTTTTAGAAGTAGCCAGCTACAACAAACTAAAAGTAAAATTTGTAGTTAAGCTGTGGGTAGTTAGATAGACTGCAGCTGCTATTAAAGTAGTTATGTTAGCTACCTTTTCGCTACCTTTCTCACGAATTTAATTCAATACTAATCTTAGCTGTAAAATATTTTTCACTTTGGGTGTCCAATTAGTTCGTGCCGTTGTTCATTAGAGCATTATTTATTTCAACAGGAAATACCTGTCACCGAGTGATATAAACCAATATGTAGCTCTTGTTCTTTCCTGCCCAAATTATTATTCAGTTCAGTAAAATTGCATTTCATATCCAACTTTATGGACGTTCAGGTTGCAAAAACAAATATCTTTGACATACTAGTATAATTGTAAATGTAATGCTACGCAAGCCGCTCAAAACATTAGTGCTGTCTACGGATAAGACTTTATTGCTGACGGGTCAGCCCGGAAATGGTTTTCCCGCTTAAAAACAGACGATTTCGTCTGAATGAGACCCTCCGTTTTAGAGCGCTTGGGAGTTCCTCTTCAAGGGGACAACCACAAAACAACGCGGGGAGCTGGTTGAGCGACTAGAATGTAAGCCACAGACAGTGTACAATCTCCTCAATGCAATGGGTAAAATTCAAATGTTCGATGCATGAGTTCGATATGAGGTTAATCATAACAACACAAATTAGCACTTAGCAGGTCATTGCTTGCGACTCGTTGCTTGCGCGACATCGCCTCGCGGTTGTCTAACAACGGGAAGAGTTTTCGCCTAGTCGCTCGAAATGGGTAGACAGGAGACAATTGGTCTTGTGATTTACTGTGAGGTTGATATTATTATTTGATACGGATTAGAATTAATCCCACTACCCCGTTAACGTTCCCGTGAAGATTTGTCGTTTCGACAAAACTTTTTTATGCTTTTTTTGATGGGGAATGGAGAGAATCATTTACTAGAAGGTGCTTGACAGGCGATCACAAGTCTACTGCTGAAACTTCTGACGCATGGTGGAAGCAGCCCGCCATAAATGTCCAAATCGTCAATATGGAATGATCCTGTGGCACGACAATGCTTGACCTCACGTTGCAAAACTCAGGCGAATTGCCATTCAGGAGCTCCGTTTTGAGGTTCTTCAGCATATTCCATACTCTTCAGATCTCGCCCTATTTGATTATCAGATCACTTTAGAATACTCTCTTAGATTCAATAATGACGAAGGGTTGCAGATCTGGCTCGTTGGTTTGTTTCAAAAGATCAGGGTTTTCCCGAAGTAAAATCTGGAAATTGCTGGATCTCTGGGAGGAAGTGGTGAATAATGAAGGGGAATACATAATTGATTAATAGTAGTTGAATACTGGTGAACAAGTAAAGTAAATGTTTAACTCGCAAAAACAGCACGAACTTATTAGACAACTTTGATAGTATTGGAACTTGATCATAGTTTGCTATAGTATAATGCTACGCGTTTAATTGCCCTCAGTGAGCCAACAACATTAAGAACAACAGTCGCGCACTTGTTTGTAAAATTAAATGAAGAAACAGTTGCTACTTCAGCAAGGTATAGCATGCTAAACGCTGTGGCTTAATTGTACAGTTGAACATACCATTGCTGGATATATAAGATTAAATATTATTCTTAGGGCCACTAAAATTCCCCTTGCTTTTCTATTCGTTTAACGATATTACTGCTTGTAAATATAATATTTAGTATCTTCATTACCTTAGACGTGGGGGGAATTTTAAAGAAGATTTTTTGTTTACTGTGGAAATTTTTAAACTAAACATGTTCACGATTTTTTGGTTGTAGTAGTAATAATTATGTAGCGAAAAAATAACCTCTAGATTTTCCACTTGCCACCGCTACAGCCTACTTCTTGTTTGAAGCTAGCTAGCTACAACTAGAACACCACTTACCACCTTTAGTTGTAGATATATGGTACCTGTTGATGTTTCATCTATAGTTACCCAAAATATCTCCTGAGCTATACAGGGTGTTTCGAAATTTGCACACACGGACTGTGGGATGGTGTTATGCGACAAAAACTAAACAAAAAGTAAGTCTACCAGTTTTCCATCAGACCACTATTTTTCGAGCTACCGCGGTTTTAAAAATCTGAAAATCGCAGAAAAAGGTGTTGAATCTCAACTTTTGATTGTTTAATCAATTGGTTAAACTTAATAATAACTAATTTTTAAAAACAAAAAAGGTTCAAACTATAATTATGACGGGTACGTAATTACAACATTTGTTCAAAATGTCCGCCGTCTGCTACTAAACAACTTCAGCATGTCGTTGTACTGCTCGAACAGAGTTGCGTACCATCTCCGGTGTTATTTCTCGCGCTGCCCGAAACACGCGGTTTTGCAGCTCATTCAGATTGGCCACTGGTGTTTTGTAGACCAACGATTTTAGGTAACCCCATAAAAAGAAGTCGCATGTTGTTAGATCGGGCGAACGAGGCGGCCGAGCAATTGGACCGCCTCTGCCAATCCAGTGATCAGGAAAATAATGGCCGAGGTAGTCACGTATAATTAACGCGAAATGAGGGCCCGCTCCATCGTGCAAAACCGCGTATTAGTTATTATATTTGTTTTTAAAAATTTGCTATTATTAAGTTTAACCAATTGATTAAACAATCAGGAGTTGAGGTTCAACACCTTTTCCTGCGATTTTCAGATTTTTAAAACCGCGGTAGCTCGAAAAATAGTGGTCTGATGGAAAAATGGTAGAGGAACTTTTAGTTTAGTTTATGTCGCAAAACACCATCCCACAGTCCGTGTGCGCGAATTTCGAAACACCCTGTATGTATATTGTAGCTGTCGTCGGTTGTATTACATAAACAATGAGTCTTTTATAGCAATAGCTGTTGGTTTTGTAAAACTTTGAACTAATACAATACCAGCCGTAACTATTTTTAAGGGTTATATGCATTTCTTCAGCGAATAATGATGACTGTTTGCCTTTCTTGCTGTTACATACCTGTAATCCCAAAACTTCTTATCATGGACGGTTAAACTGACGTGTCCTTCGGAATACTCTGAACCTCTCTTATTGCCTAACCATACATCGTAACCAGCATCAGCCAGGAGGAACGCTAGGAATCAAAATACAGTTACAATCTCTGTGTTTTTTTACTTATAACTAGATAGTTATGTAAGCAGGTAAATTTATGTTTTGCTAGCTATACTTTAGAATAGGCACCGCGGTGGTGGAGTGCGAGAACGCATTGGCCACTCGAGGTCACAGTAAATGTAGTTGCTCCGTTGGGGCGATCGAATCCCGACTGGGGCGACCGCATTTGCTTAGTTAAGTTTAGGGTGCATGTTGCATGAATGTTTAGTATGTAAGGGACGCCCGCGCCCCCCTGAAGTAACGCGAAAGCGTTTCCGTGGGGGGGGGGCGGTAGTATGAATGTGAAAAAAAAAAAGCTATACTTTAGAAAATATTTGTATAATATTATTTTTTAAAGAATCATGGAATTACCTTTGGCAACTGACTGTAACTGCCAGACCTATAAAGGTATCATTGAAACTCTTTTGACTGCTATCAAATAACAGAACATGAAAATTTACACAACAACTTTATAGCCAGAAAAACTGTGTAATGACCCTCACATGAACCAATCTTTCAAAACTGTACGGTTAATGCACTGATTGAAATCGAAAACAAGTAGTAAGTTATTATTGTCAAATACACGAAAAATGAGCAAACAGTTCGCATGGACTTTCCAAAATTCAAACTGTTTGCGCAAATTTATGAAAGTAGAGAGTTCGTCTCAAATTCAGAGCTTTTCAATGGGATTTTGGCAATGGTAACAGACGAAACTTTAATTAAGTTGCAGAAATAGTTTATTGTTCTAAATATAATTTCCTTTTGTTAACAAAGAAATTGTTAAAGAATTTATATCCTTGAAAATGTTAATCCTCTTTCCTTAAATAAATGAAAAAGTTATAGGGAAGGTACTAGTAGGTTACGAATATTTTGAAGTTTGATACAATAGCTGGCCCGACGAGATGTAGTGTTTATTATTTAGCTTCGAAATTTATACCCGGTTCCCAGTTAATAGGAACAACCGATCTATGCATATTCAAATAAAAACACGAACTGTAGGTCTCTTGTATGCATATAGAAACACCCCATTGGTCAGTTCTTACACTTCCGGTTTCGACGCAAATGACAGCTACAATTTCAAATGGAATGCCGTGTATATTTTACAATATTTAGAACCTGCTTTCTTCTAAGATCTCACAGCTTTATTAGAAAAATTTTTAAAATTTGTCGTTCTTAAACTTGCAACAACGTTGGAAATAAGATCTTTAACCAAGTTTGTACTTTTACATTTTATGGGATTAGAGATTTAAAATGATTTCAAATTTATACTGATTGGTTGACCTAGAATTTTGGAAAGATTGTAGCAGATTTTATATTTCAAGCCAGGGTTCTGGAGAAAGGTATTCTATTTAAAACGCTTTGGGTAATCTGTGATTATGTGTTAAAAATTGGTTTAACTGAAGAAACGGTATCAAAGATACAAGTTTGATTTCCGTTTCCGGTTCCGCATTTCGTTAAGTAACTGCTAGAATCGATGAATTATCTTGTACTCTGTTAGTCAAAATTTTATTTTAGGTAAGCGGTCCAATAATTTATACCGCACGAATAAACATGCACACACATATCGTGTGTCACACTTAAGAGCGTAATACCGTTATATCTTTATTAGTTTCTATCTGATTTGAAGAGATTTCGTCATAGATAGAACACACTATGGTCTACTTACGGCCAAAAAACCCTTCAAATGTAAAGCATTTTTTTATTAACAAATTTTACTAATGAAAGTTGTTCAGAATTGTCCAAAAAGCTTCAATCCAAAGTTTCAACAATTAAAAAATATTGAAAAGTTTGAAAATATCGTTTTAATGGGCTTCTGCGTTCAGAAAATCGTGATTTGGTGATTTTTTTTTGAAATACGTAAACTGCCAAGTTGTTGCTTACATTTTATTTCAAACAAAATTGACAAATCACGATGTTCTAAAGATAAAAACCGATGTAAATATTTTCAAATATTTCAATATTTTTTAATTTTGACGAAGCTTTTTACCTAAAATAAATTTCAAATTTTTGTATATTGGGTTGTCTAACCATCAAATACAATTTTCTTGACCGTTCTAGGAGTATATTTGCAGCGTAAGCGGATTATAATAGATTATTACCCTTTTAACTATACTCGTATACCTGCTGGCCGATGGTGTTCAAATATTTCTTACTTCTTTATTTGTTGTGGTTTCAGAACTTTTGAAAATATACTTACCTAAACGTTCTGAATTATTTTCTTTTGCCAATATAATGAAAATAGTGAAAGTGTGCGACAAAGTTATTTTGTAGCACAGTTTTAGTACTTTGCAGAACAGTTTTGTATTTTGCAACACACTTGCTGAAAACGGTTGCTTTCGCCATTAAAAACCATGTAGAAAGATCAACTTTCATTAGTAGGAGTAAAATATATATATATATATATATATACAGGGTAGTCCAAGAAGCGCGCGTCGGTCAATAATTACTAAACCGTTGAACTTATGTGAAAATTTTCTTAATAAAACTTTTAACGTTTCATCTCTACTACAACCCAAAATTATTTTCAAGTATACAGGGTGTATCAAAAAAGAGCAATACCAAAAATTATATTTTTCTTAAATGGAATACCCTACATTTTTATGTGGGAAATAAAGCCTCTGTGGGTTCTGCATTGAACTTGAAATTTGTGTGTGGGTCGAATGCAGCGTTGCCAAGTTATGAATTTAAAAAGCAATATTTGTTCAAAAACATACTATCTTTAAACTGTTATATCTCCGCCACTGTTTGTTAGTTGCCCTGACAAATTTACATGTAATCTAATGTTGACCTAGTTTATCCTAAACTATCTTCACTTTTTGATTTAATTATACAGGGTGTCCAAAATATTTGTTCAAACATCTCTATTTTCAATTCTATTTTAATTGAATTTCTTAAATACAACACCCTGTATATTATTTTGTCGTTGAAAAGCTTAAAGTGTGTTGTTTCAGAAAATATTATGTTTGCCGTATCTATCGCACTATTATTTTGAGATATTAATGTTTTTCCGTAAATTTACACAGAAGATGGGAAAAAACGTAGGCGACATGGCTCAAGAATTCGAAGAGTTGCTACTCGTTGGCATGATAATATTACTTCTTTTTGTATAACAAATTTATATCGTATTTATTTAGATTTAATAAAATTATTCAGAACAAAAGATTAATAAACGCAACATAAATAAATTAACATAAACATAATTAGTTCATTAGATATTCAAACAATCTACCATTTTGCTGTAAACACATATTGAACCTATCGGTTAAAGATCTATTTACATTTTGTAACATTAACGGTGTAACTGAATTAACTGGGTTGTAGCAGAGATGAAACGTTAAAAGTTTTATTAAGAAAATTTTCCCATAAGTTCAACGGTTTAGTAATTATTGACCGACGCGCGCTTCTTGGACTACCCTGTATATATATATATATATATATATATTCTATTGATCTCTATCGAAAATTGAGACTTTATTGTGTTTTGATGAATCTAAAATTGTAAGTTGTAGACATCAGTACTAATTCAAAAATGAAAATCAACCCTTGGAAATATCACTCGCGGAATATGTAAGGTACAGATCGCCACAGATCTTTTATATAAATACTTATAATAAATATGTATTAAAGTATTACCTTTTACAATGTTCATTTGCGATACAAGCAGACAGATTTAAGATCAATTATAGTTTTATGTTGTTTATATTAGATGCATGTTCGACATATTATAAGGTGATACGGCCCTGATATGTATTATGTGATTAAATAACGTTTTATTATTATTATTATTTAAAACTATAATAATTATTTTCTAGTAATTCCGCATATAAAATCAACAACAGTGTATTTGCATTTGTGTTAGTCATCGTTAATGATGTTATAAACTGCCCATTATTGTTATGTCAAAAGTTTACTGTTATCTGCTTTCAATGCTTACTCATCCCTAAAAATATTTTAAGTACCTTATTAACTTCTACAAAACCGAGAATATGTTAAACGTGGAGAAATTGGTAAATAAACTAATTAGGGATGAGTAATACGAATTTAGGTGGGTTCGTGCATATCTAGACATTTCTGAACAACTTTCATTAGTAAAATATGCCGTTAAAAAATGCCTATTAATATGATTTTTTACCATTTATTTTGGTATTGCTGTAGGCTTTGTATTTGAAGGGGAGGAAAGGTTTTTCGTTATAAGTAGACCATAATGTGTTCTATCTTTGAGGAATTTTGGTTCAAATCGGATAAAAACTAATATGTATACAGGGTGCTCCTGAAATAGTTGGTCAAACGTTGGGAGCCAGTTCTGCACACTAAAAACAGAAATATATAAACCTTAATCCGAAAATGCTTTGTTACGGAGTTACAGCATTCTAAACTGAGATTTGTTCGATCACTTTCTTGCATATAATTATGGTAATAGTTCTACCAATGTTTTAAAATGTGACTACTGATAAAACAATATTCAAAGTTAAGCAACGATCTGCGCGGTCATCACTTGGAAGGGTGAAACGGGGGGTCTACGCTAACACGCTGCTATATTGCTGCCTCGGAGAGTAGCTAAAACCGTGGATCCCCTAGGATAGTGCGTCACGGTAGTCACTAACTTAAACAGGGTTACAGTGGCACTAGGATGCAAAAGTACCTTTGGAGAATACAAAAATAAATGTAGAATTCTAAAAAATTCATATGAGGCGTTAGAATGGGTCCTTAGTAAATGATAAAACAATTTTGTAGATATTTTGGACTTCTATTCACAAAATTAGAAAATTCTTATAAACTCCGTCATTTGCAGGGTGTATTTTTTGAATATTATCAAATCTAAGGAAATATGCTGTTTGTTCTAATTGACAATGTTGGACGCTTGTGATATTAATATTTAAGGAGCTATACGTGTCTCAATAAGATAAAATTAACGTTTTTGGTTATTACGGTAGTTACGTATGTAAGCGAACTATCAGCTTTTTAACTAGTACCTGCTCGTATATAACATATACAAGATCGATAAAAGTTAAAAATTTTCGAGAAAATCATAAGAACTGATGATAGTAACTGCAAAAATATAGTAAAATCAACCTATTGTTATTACTTATTACATACAGGGACATTCGCAAATCTTATTGAGCCTACATATATGTTTTTATGCAAGCCATTTTACAATTCGCTCTTATTAAAATTTAATATTTTTATATGTTTGGCACCTTACTTGTAATTAAGAGACAAATACTTCTTAAAATATTCGGAGCTGTTTGTAATTACCTATTATACGCATTAAAAAGTATAACAAGGGCGGGGATGGCTCAGTGGCAGAGCAGCCAAGCTTTGGATGTAATAGTCTAAACGCTTCCCGGTTCGAATCCCTCCAGGGTCGGAAATTTTTCTAATTCCCTGGGTGGTCGCTACTGGGTCCCGGTTTCCATTTGCCATTGTTGATCAAATTAATGGCACTCCTCGAATTACGGTCGCATTAGAGGAGTAACAAGACCATAAACAAAAACATTCACACACTACAGCCAAGCCAAGCACGGTTTCGCACCAACACGGTAACCCACAGGATTAGGCCCTGTTGTGCATAGCACAAACTAGCTTAGCTTTGCCTCACACCACCTCGACACTGCGCAAGCGATACAAACGAGAATCAAGATAATAATAATAATAAAAAGTATAATAACAATAGAATAGATATGCCTTTAATTCACGGTGCCTCTGATTTCTATTATATAACACTTTATAATTAGGGTGAGCTATGAATTGTAAACGGATTGCATGAAAACATAAACAATGTGAATTTAATTTATGGGAATTTTTAGATCCCTTATTACAAATATCGAAATGTGTACAATCTCAATATTTAGAGTTATCTGAATTTTTCAAATCAGAACAAAGCCAAGACTCCCTTACCAATTTATTTTGTCGGATATTACACGTAATGCCTTTTACGTTGACTACATTTCGCTTTCAGGCATTTAGATACACACCCTTAAGCTCCAGAAATGGCAGAGAAAAGAATATAATGGTTTGCCAATAAAAACTGTTTCATGTATATATGTGGATTGTCAGGTCAGTTTAGGATCCCCTCAACGGGAATAATTTAAAATGTATATAACGATTAGTCTGGAAATTTGCAAAATTATTAGAGGTTTTTAGACACAGGCTTTGATTATTAATAGTATATATTTTTGTAAGCCTTTCGGTTTCCTACCATGGTGTAAAATTTTTTCGAATCGTAGGCACTTATTTTTGAATAATAATTTATTCTTCACCATTCTTATAATTATTTTATTTTCATATTTGAGTTGCACATTATAATTCTAATGTTTAAGGATTATCAAATAGCTTGATGAGTCAAGTGGATTAACAGATTTTGAGTTAAGGTCTGATTTTTCAAAATAAGCTTATTTTGGTAAAAATTACAATTTGTATTAGGGTTTCATATAATATTCTAGATTTAATATGGTATAGGAGGTGTTTGAAAAAGCTACTGCCAAAGAAACTTGTGCAGTTCCTACTTCCAGTGCCAAATTTTAAAAATGTTTTGTATATTTCAATGCTAAGACTTAAGGATTATCAAATATTTTAATATTACAGTTAAAAGGGTTAACGGTTCTTTAGAAACCATGCGTTAAAATTATGGATTTCAAAATATTTTACCTAGGCAGTTTCCCAAATAATCAGTATTTGTATCAGGGGTTTCAATAATACTATAGATTATAAGTATATAAAATTTTGGAAATATACTACCAAAGGAATAACGTCTAGTTCATCCAACAATTTGAATTTTAAAATATCTATAGAGTCAACGGTCCTCATAGACAGCAATTCTTTGAAACCAAAAATATCACTTTGAATGTCTTCCCGAAGAGAGAACTATACTATACTGTATCTATGGTAAGTAAAAGTAGTAGAAATATTAAAATACCAAAATTAACAAGATTGTTAGTACAAATAAAAAAAAATACCTAAAGAATGATTTCGTAGTCCCAAAAAGACAGCACCCGAATTCATCACACCGTGTTGTAGAAGAACTGGACCATTTTTGTGGGTTCCATGATCGTTCGGAATTCGAAACAGGGTTAGGATGTACCCATCCGCTGTTGTAACTTGATGAAGTTCTGCTGGGTAACCGTAATATTGTATAACGGCTATCTAAAATTATTCAGTTTAAGTATTAATAATTTTTGCGAAAATAGATAAGTACCGGATCAGCATTGGGGTCGGCTGCAACATCGTATTCACAATTGGGATTATCCTTAATTGTATAATAATCTTGAATAGTTTTACAAACATTGTTTTCCCCGCAGTGGGATTTTGGTGGCAGTTGAAGCACATAAATTAGTATGGAATAGTATACCACTTTCATTTTAAATAAAAAAAATCCTAATGCACGCACACGTGTGATTCGTTTCACCAAAGCTAAAAACTACATAAAACCGTCACTATCTTTCAATTTGGTATTTATAGACTCCCCATCATTTAAACCCTCTAAGCGATAGTAGTAATTTTTGAAAGTGACTTCTGATGTCTCGCAGTTGTTACAATCTTCTGGCTCTTTCCTAAAACACACGGGGTTTTAATAAGGAACTTTACACGCGGCTGCGCCCAGATTATTGTTGAAGAAGATTCACTGCACTTTAAAAATGTAAGCATATAAAAAAGAGTTACATCATTTCGGTAGATCTCTAGTAATAGTTTAGCCACACTCACTGCAGTGTATAAGTGAAAGCCGATAAAAATTACAATCATCCTCTTCATTAATGCAAATATTTTGCTCGTTTCTTTAGGCGTCGACTCTTATGTTGTTTCCGGGCTGAGCGATTTCAATCGAAAACTTGTTTTGCTACAGATTTCTATTGAGTACAACACGTGTTGAACGAATAATATCATTGTTATGGCATCACTGCAATTTTTTCTTTAAAGGTTACGAAGAATTTGTTGTTTTTGTGTAGGAACTTAAATTAGGTCAAAGGCTAAAAAACATGTGACAAGTTACCTACAATCATATCTGTATATTCACAAAATATTTTTATTGTTTATTTCTGATTTATAAGTTGATTTAAATGTAAATTAATTTTTCTGTGATGCATTGTGTGTATATCGTGTTTTCTGTTAACTTCGCTACAGCCTCAATAACGCCCGTGTGCTAAATACCAGAATGTTGGGTGATATTCAATTTTCACCACAGGAGTAATGCATTTTTAATGGCCGTTTTCTACTACTAGAATAACAATCAATGAGGTAAGAGTCATTTAGTTCCAAGGCCTAGGTGGCTATTTAATAAAACCTCTTTGACAAATCCATAAATTACAAAAGATTGTACTGCGATCTCGATGATCTTATTTCATACAGGTGAGCGATACAGTTCGTCTTGTTTGCATACTTACATTGCCTTTGTATATTTCCGCAAATATTTGATTGTTCTTATTGTGACTCATTTTGCACTGTCTATATTTCCGTTACTATGGATAATCACCGACGCAGTAAGCGTCCTCATTATACCTAAATTTTAAATTTGTTAATTTTTTAGTATTCGGTTAGATTACAACTGCTACAACCTACGAGCGCTTACATTTTGTAAATTACTGTTTAGTGTCATTTAACAGCTCCTATGGCAAGAAATCGCTTGGCGGAGGTGCGAGGGAATAATGTAAGCGAGCGAACGGTAAGAAGATGCTTCAAGGAAGCTGGATTAGGGTCTTTCAAACCAGAAACAGGCCCAGAATTGCCCGCTCAACGCTGAATTGCTAGGTTACAGTTTGCAAGACAACACGTAGATTAAACAGAGCAGCAATGGGACAATGTTCTATTCTCAGACAAGTCCCGAGTCGCTGTACGGTCCCCAGATGGTCGAGGGAAAGTGTGGAGAAGGCCAGGAGAACGCTATTTCGAATCTACATTTTCTCCAAGGACACCGTTTCACAAAGACTCGATAATGGTCTGGGCTGGCATATCTTTTAACGGCCGCACAGAGCTAGTTTTCATTGAAAATGGATATTTGAACGCACATAGGTACATTGAAGAGATCCTTTCGGAACATGTTGCACCATACGCTCCGTTTATTGGAGATGGGTTCGTATTTATGGATGATAATGCCCGGCCACATGCGGCGCGTATAGTTTCAGAATATTATGAGCAAGTGCAAATCCATCGTATGATTTGACCAGCGCGCAGCTCCGACTTATACCCGATAGAGCATGTATGGGATATGTTGAAAAAACGCATTAGGGAGTCGTGCAGTCGTTCCGGAAAATGTAAACGATCTTCGGGTTGCCCTGCAGGAAGAGTGGGAGAATATTCCTCAAACCGACATTCAGGGCGTCATTCGTAGTATGCACCGGAGGATGGAAGCTGTAATAAGGGCAAGAGGAGGAAACACGCGCTACTGATAGCCTTTCCAATAAGTTTGTTTGTTGGTTGTTACCTAAATGAGTTTTTTTCAACTTTGAGTTTCCTCTAATTTTTGTAATAATATGCTATTAAATCTTATTAAACGAATTGAAACTGGTGAAAATGTTGTAACCTACTGTTAGTTACCATTTTGACCAATATGTTTGCATAATAAAATAAAATCATTAAATTGTAAGTGATCCGGTTTTTTTGCCGTTTAGTGTATATGCTAGGGTACTTCACCGTCTACTGTCCCTGATATAGAAACAATTGACTTAGACATGTAGAACAACTTTATTACTCAACATAATCCCCTAAAAGGTTAATACACATAGTATAACGATCACGCAGAGCTTGAATGCCTATAGAAAACAACTCTTTGCCTTGCACTGAAAACCATTCATCCATGGCAGCCGTCACCTTTTCATCGTCTGAAAAACGAGTTCCCCGAAGATATTCTTTTAATTTGGGGAACAGGTCCACATCAGGCGAATGTGGGGGTTGTTCTAAACTTTCAAATCCAGCATTATGGATAGCAACCATAGAAACACAGCTCTTGTGAGTGGGAGCGTTGTCTTGGTGGCACAGAACGCGGCGATTTCATTTTCCACGCCTTCTTTGCTTTATATCCTCACGGACTTTTGGTATGAGTCTCCAGTTATTGTGTGATCACGTGGTAAATAAACAACGAAACGACCTTATTAGAATCCCAAAACACTGTTATACTATACTCTTTCCGGCCGAGCAAGTCACATGGAACTTTCGTGTGAATGGGGAACTACGATGCCACCATTCCATACTCTGCCGTTTTGACTCTGGATCAAAGTAATGAACCCATCTTTCATCTACAATTACAAATCTTTCCAAAAATCCATCTGTGTCCATTAATCTCAAATTGCTCGCAACGATTAGATGACAACATTTTCGGAATCCATCGTGCGTAGACTTTCTCAGACCAATTCCAAAAGCCACATGTCTCAGCAATATATTTGACCGTGATTATCCGATCACGCACTACTATGTCATGGACTAAATCAATATTTTCTTGAGTGACAACAGTGTTTGGTGGTTTAGCACCTGGTGCATGTTGACACGACTTCCTTCCTAGTTTGAAATCCCGGCACCAATTCTTAGTTACTTGATATGACGGTATTTTTTGTGTATTGAATTAACGTAATGTTTTTAGGGCACTTTTATATAACGTTCTTTGAAAGATATTTATATTATTCTAAATCGTTACCTAAACAATGTGGCTAATGGTTGTCATTTATTACAGTACATAATTCTGTAAACCAAGTGAAAACTTAAAGAAATCTTTTCCTACGCGTTTCTTCTGCGATATTTAGGTATCTTTCGTGTAGTTAGCTAATGAAACGTGTTTATGGCAGTTTTATATAACGTTCCTCGAAATATATTTATATTATTCTAAATCGTTACGCAAACGATGTGGTTAGAGAATGTCAGTTAACAATGTAAATTATTCTGTAAAGTGAGTTAAAACGAAAAGAAATCTTTCTATACGCGTCTGTCCTGCGATATTTAGGTATCTTTTGTGTGTTGAATTAATATAACGTTTTCAGGGCACTTTCATATAACGTTCCTTGAAAGATATTTATATTATTCTAAATCGTTACATTAACGATGTGGCTAATGGTTGTCTTTATTACAGTACATAATTCTGTAAACTACTGCTGAAGTCAATTGTATTTTGCATTTGCTGTCATTCTCGTTTCGTTCATCATTTCGTCTGTTATTATTGTCGGATTCATCATTTAAAAAACAGTTCTTGTAAGAGCTAAATCCTATCAAAGCAAGTATTACTACGTGCATAATGCAGTTTACTAGTTAACGAATTAGCATGCCGGGCAAACGTCTTGGTTTTCAAGCCCAAAATTTGGTTATTAATCTGTTAGAGTATTTCACTGTTGAAAAGGAAAATTGGGGACCTTTGATCAATATTAATTCCATTCAAGAGGTACCACATATGTATTTATTATCTGATGGAAATGTCATTATCTAAACATAACCTAAAATTTCGCCAAAAAATATTTCAACCTACAAATTGTTAAATGAATTTAATCGCTCAATTGACTTACTAGGTACATATTTGGTGCATATGGTTGCTATTGATCACGTGATGGAAAAGATCCGTTGGGAAGACTATATATTATTCTAAATCGTTACATGAACGATGTGGCTAATGGTTGTCGTTTATTACAGTATATAATTCTGAAACAAAGTGATAACCTAAAGTGTTAGGCAACGGTTTTTGCCTGCTGTGAGTATTACCTAAATGTGCCTCAAGAGATAAATATTTAGCAAAATATACGTAACTTATAACAGCTGGGAAGAATGATAAGAGTTTAAAGGAAGGTCCGTGTGGTGGAGGGTTGAGAGGCGTCGGCGGGGCAGTCTGGGTGGGTCAGTGGCTATAGCTAGGCGTATGATCGCAAGCTTTGGCGCAATAACTAATTAATAGCGTTTGCGGACCTACTAACTAATTGCTATGCGAAGATCATCCAATCTGAGGCAAGGTGCGAAATTAGTGTTACCACGTATTGGTATTATATATGGTTTACAAGCATTGGGTCCTATTATGGTTATTATACAAGATTGGTGTGTCTATGTAAGTTGTTGTTGGAAACAGTAACGTAGTGAATAAAGGTAGCTATATGAGTAGATAGTGTGTGTGGCATGATTAATCATTATTCCCCTAGCAATTATTCGGGAGGTAGTCGGTCGGCAGAGGTTGCATCGTAAATGTGCCTACGTCGAACTACTATTATTATTATTATTATTAATGTAACATTAATGCCAGGACGGCATCGACTGACTTATACGCGGGAGTGTAGACACTAATTATACTTTCTCCTTCGCATGTGGGGCTGAGCCCCCCTTCCCCGTGACTCCTGTGAATAACAGAGAGACTGGTTATGGACTTAGAAGATATGTATAATGGTCGTAATTACTGTACGATTACGAATGACTACCGCCATAGCAGCTAGCCGGCAGATGAACATCCGTATCCTCTTTCGGTTCCAATCCAGGGGCAAGGGGCTGGAGGACCCCGGTGAGTACAATTGCCCAACATTTCTCGACAGATCAGTAAGTCTGTGTTTTATTATCTGTTGCATGTCACCTGCCTGTCGCCACCAGTGAGTCTGATTGCATCCGCTGTTTGTTTACCCAAGAATTGCATAAAGGAAATACAGAAGCGCTGCAACCGTATTTAAATTTCTTCTGGGATATTTAGGCATATTTCGTGTAGTTAGTTAATGAAATGTGTTTATGACAGTTTTATATAACGGTTTTTGAAAGATATTTATATTATTCTAAATTGTTACATGAACGATGTGGCTAGAGACTGTTAGTAAATGAAGTAAAGTAAGTTAAAACGCAAAGAAATATTCCTGTACGCGACTTTTGTTGTTAACAAAAGAAACTATATTTTTAAAAACTTTATTTATTATTACTCGAAAATAAGTATACAAATCGTGGAAGAAATAATACATGGGAATATACGGAAAAGACACACTAAATAGAAATGGAATAAAAATGATAGAGTTCTGTAAAGGGAACGACCTACTAATAGGAAACACAATGTGGGAACAACCAAAAGAAGACAAATACACGTTTGAGGCAGAAGAACGAAGCGCTAAAAGTTTGATAGACTACATAACATATACACAAGATTTAACAGAGACAATCCAGAATATCAAAACGATAAAAGAAGCGGAATTGGGAACACAACACAGATTAGTGAGAGCAGAATACCAAGTAAGACTAAGCAACAAGGAAGAAATCAGGAACTACAGTAGTTTAGCGATGTACAAGCTAAAAAACATGGAAAACAAAGAAAAATACCAGAAGGAGACAGATACAGAATTCCAAAAATTGGAGAATGGAAGAACAGACTGGACTTTAGAAGAAAGATAGATAACCTTCAAAGAGACACTGCTGAAGATAACAGAGAATATATGTGGGAAGAGGAAATATAATAAACACGTTAAAAGTACGAGATGGTGGAATAGTGACGTACAAAGACTGATAAAAGAAAAGAAAACGACATGGAAACAATATATACAAACAAAAACACAGCAAGACAAAGCAGAATATAACCGAAAGAGAAACATAGTGAAAAACGCAATCAAAAGAGCAAAAAAGGAATCCTGGAAAGAGTTTGGAGAGGAGATAACAGAAGTACACAACACAGACTACAGAAAATTTTGGACGAAAATAAAAAGATTAAGGAGAGATAAAAGGAAAGAAATAAAAGCGATTAAAAATAAACAGGGACCAATACTAACAGACACAAAAGAAATACTTGGAACATGGAAAGAGCATTACACAAATAAGTATAACACGACAGTACCAGAAGATAAAATAACAAGAATAGAACAAGTAGAACAGCAACAGAAAATCAAGAGAGAAGAAGTCGAAGAGGCATTACAAAAAGTCAAAATTGGAAAAGCAAGTGGAGAAGACGGCATAGCACCGGAGATGATCAAATGGCTGGGGGAAAAAGGAATTGACTGGCTATGGGAGATATGTAAAGAAGCATGGGAAGAACAAAAAATCCCGAAGGATTGGGAAAATAATCTTTTAATCCCGATATACAAGAAGGGAATACGGATGCAGTGTGAAAACTACAGACCAATCTGTTTAGCCCAAACCAGCTACAAGCTATATACAAAGATCCTGGAAAAAAGACTAAGAGAACACGTGGAATCTAAACTGGGAGAAGAACAGGCAGCTTTTAGACCAAACAGACAAACGACACCTTATTTATTTTAAGAAGTATAATAGAAAGAAAAATAGAAGAAGGAGAGGAAATATACCTAACATTCATAGACCTAAAAGCAGCATTCGATAAGGTAGACAGGAGGGAAATATGGAAAACCCTGGGAGAACTGGAAATACCTAACATGTTGATAAATGCAGTAAGAAGTACATATGAAACGGTTAAAGCAAGAGTGCAAATGGCGGGACATAGATCAGATGATTTTGAAATGAAGAAAGGAATAAGACAAGGCGATAGCCTAAGCCCACTATTGTTTATCATTATCATGGACAAAATTATGAGACAAATTAAAGAACAATATAACCGAATGGATACGGTAATAGGGTATAGGAAACAAATGCAAGAATAAAACGTTAGAAAGAGTTACAACATATGCATTTTTGGCAAGTATAATAACGGAGGATGGGAAAATAGAGGCCGAGATAGCAAAAAGAGCCAAAAATCAACAAGATTATACTATTGAATAAATAAAACAATTTTACGACACAAGGACATAGATATAGAGGTGAAAAGAAAAATACATAGTGTAATAACAATACCAACAATTTCTTACGCTTGCGAAAACTGGACGCTAAGAAAAAAGGACGAAAATAAAGTAAATGGTATGGAAATGAAACACCTTAGGAAAATCGCGGGAAAAACTAAATGGGATAGAGTAAGAAACGACAGGATTAGAAAAATAGCAAACCAAGAGCCAATCATGGAAAAAATAAAAAAGAAACAACTGAACTGGTATGCGCACATAGTAAGAATGGAACCCGACAGAATCGCAAGAAAAATAATGGAGATAGGAAAACCAAGGAAGAGGAAAAAAGGAAGACCACGAAGAAAATGGATGGACCAAATCCGAGAAATAGGGAGGGAACGAGGAAAGACGATAGAGGAGATGAGAACACTAGCAAGAGATAGGAAAGAATGGAGGAAATGGATGCAGGACATGGAACCCACATCCGACGCCTGAAAGGGCATAAGCATTATAGAAGAAGAAGAAGAAGAATTATGGACGCACTTCGCTTTGGATTGGTGTTCCGTTACCTCGATTGGTACAGTTGCCCTTGAATAGGCGAGCTTCTTAATTGAGCTATGGTCCCGATGACCAGGAGAAGTTTTTGGAACCGTTCGGCAATGTTGTCCTCCAGGTGCCTCTACTTCTTAGGGTTTGGCGGAGATGGCAGGTGTTGTTGCACGACGGGTCACGGCGTGCCTTCCTTCTCGAGCAGCTCATTCGTTTTTTCGATAAATCGTTGAAACGAAAATATTTTTAGATTTCGAAAATCCGTTAGACTGCGCCACTTTTGTTGTTACCAAAAAACAATATCTTTTAAAAACTTCATTTGTTATTACACGTAAATAAGTATACAAATCGTGGAAGAAATAATACATGTGTCATCTTTGACGTTCAGAATTATTCTTAACTTAAGAGATTAAAAGTGTTACATGCTAAACTCGCCAGACGCTGAGCTAATCTATTTATTATGTAATGCGATATGATACCTAGCTCATCTTCCTTTGAATGCGCATAAGTGGAATATATGACTTGCTGCGGAAATGCAGCCACAGCCCGTAATTTCTCTAGCAGGCGCTAGCCAACCAGGAGACCATTGCCGGAAAAATATTTAGGCACTTTGAAACTTGTTTAAGAAACGAAGGTAAATTTGTTAATTCCAGAAGACCTAGGGTCAGTACGAATATGGTAAAAAAAACTAGCGGTGTTAGAGGCAGTGAATAACAATCTTTATATATGTAAGTCAGAGAGATCTCAACACAAATGGGGGTATTGGTAAAACTTCAGTTCAGAATTCTAAAAGCAAACGTATTTTATTCCTATCACGTTTCACTTTAGTGCACGAACTGCATAAAAATGATTTACAGAGAAGAGTGCATTTGTGTAAGTTATTTTAGAACTTATTTCGACGAACTTTCTTGTTTTATTCTTACTGGATGTAATTAAAAATATTTATTTCATTCCTTCTTGCAGAATAATAAAATTTAATTATTTGACGTATAATTTTCACTTTACAAATAAAAACATCACACTAACGAGCGACGCCATTATAAACAAAAGACAATCAACCCACGCTAACTTTCAACTCTTCTCAAAATTCGTAATTTTCTCGATAAAATTCGATATTTCACACATACAGAGGAAAACAACACTTTATATCGAAGATAAACGGGGAACAAACATTTATTCACTTAATAACACAAACTCGAGCATAAAATATAATAATTTGAGCTGCAAAAAGACATGCTTCCAGCCCAACAGATAAAATGTAACTAACTTGTCTTTTATAACAAAAAAATTTTACAAAAGTTTTTCCGTTGCTAATATATTTCAATTTTTTATGTCAACCCCAAAGTGTTCCGCCAATAAATTACATATCTAAATTAACTAAAATAGAAATTTCTGTAAACTATAATAGCTTCCTTATAATTAAAGTTACATAAAAAGGAAAACACCCAATGTTCCTTGCAAATTTTCTCAAATATTGGTATCTCACACGACCTATTTCAAAGCATAAGAAAGTTGACAATTAAATTTTCAATTAATTAAATAAATTAATATAAACATATCCAAAGTTAATAAAAATTAACACATACATTCCTTACATAAATAAGAACATTATTTCAAACATATTTTTCTCTAAAGAAAAGTATTACATTCACAAATTAACTTTATTATAGCTAGCTGTCAAAACTATTATGTTTTTACAAATATTTGTGAAATTATAGCTCAAGAATGCACAGATAAGGTTGAAAAGTATCCTCTATGCTTCCCAAAGACGAAGAGCAACAAAACAACCTATTTCGAAACCTGGAAGGCAAGTTACACAGAAACAAAGGACCAAATGCCTGAATCGGAAATAAACATTTACTTGGTATTTGAATTATGTGTGATTAAACAATTCATTTTATACAGGGTAGCTTAAATTAGCTTTATTAGAATTAGCTATAGGTTAAGATATCTCAATTAGAGCATGCTGTAACAAAGCAATATATTTTAAAATGTTATAATAAAAGTATCTAGGTAAGATTACCCCTATTTATGCGAATTTAATCCTGTCTAAATTATGTGGAACACAGAAAAAGAAATACTTCTCCTAGGTTAAGCGAGAATGTTTTGGGTCTTATTAGAGATGCTGTTTGTGAAATTGATAAATAAAGAGCGGATTATATGCAACGCGCACATATTTTAATTTTTGCATATCTTTGACTATAGTCAATTATGTGGACGAAATACACTAATAAGGGTTAATTAACTCTAATTAGTGATTGCATATATTGCATATTTGAGCATTCGCTGCATATTCACAGCCGGACAACTAATGACATGTGCCTGGAATTCCCGACAGTTTGAAGTTTGAAGTACCGACCTAATCCATTTTATTACTTGTTTCTTGTTTATCAATGGAGGGTGGATATGAGTGGGATACATACCTACATTTTGTTTGTAGTTTGCAAAGTATTTTCTCTCATTGAGGAACCCTATAATAGACTTTTCTCTCGTCGTTAAAACGTGTCCGAAACTCCGATAGTGTTGATCTCTTGCGGATATTACAGATATTATACAGAGAATTTTTTTTTAGTATACATTGCCTATGTATACTTAAAAAAACGCGTCAATTGCGCCTATTGTGTAGGCAACCAACTATACAGACAACTCAAGCATGCTGTGACCAAAGCAATCAAATTAATGCATGATTAAAACATAAAATTAATCTTTATTTAGTGTCTTCTTCGTTTTTTTATACAACCATGTACAGTAAAGACGAAAAAGTTGAAATTCTAATGTGGTACCAGAATGGAAACAGCTTAAGAACTGCGAGAGACTTATTTTCAGTAAAATATTCAGATTCATTGTATTCGAACCATACAAGCAATTGTTAGAAAATTTAAATCGGAGTAATGCGTAATAAATTCCCATAAAATAAAAACTAAAAGTAATAACGTTTTACCCGAATAAATGAAATGAAATATTTTATGCTACGTTGAAGAAATCATAATTAATAGTTATAACAAAAATAATAATTATGAAAAGTTTGCGAGGACCGGGAATTGAACTCGGATCAACTGCTTGGAAGGCAGCTATGCTGACCATTACACCACTTTGCCGCTGATGTATTTGTGTTGTAAAAAGGAGATACGATGTTCCAGGTCCTTACAGAAACATCACCCTGTCGGTTTTTTTATTGTTGAAGTCATCATCTGTGTCCTATATACAGGTTGAAATACTTATTTAATATAAACACTGCATCAACATATCCTTCATACTCAAATAATTCACAACTACCGTGACGTTGGCTTCTGTTTTTTAGTTGTCGGTATAGTTGGTTGCCTACACAATAGGCGTAATTGACGCGTTCTTTTTAAAAGTATACATAGGCAATGTATACTAAAAAGAAAAATTCCCTGTATACCTACAATGAGTAAATCGAACAAGATTGCTTCATGGATTAAACCATAACCAGAACTATAGTAATGGATGGCGACAAAATATTTTATCGAGCTTGCAGCAAACTGGCAAGTTAAATAATTTTTCTTATATGTATAAATTAAAATTATTTTTCATATTATTATGTGCCTAACTATAACAAAGTCATGGCAGAGAAAGTAGTGTTTGTTTTTGTTTTTAACGAGTATCAATAGTTGCTATATTAATATTTAATTATTTATCGTTGTAGGTGTTTTCTGATAGAAAATCCTTGGTATATGAGCACACTAAAACTCATTCACACATTACAAAATGGAAGAGAAGCAATTCTTCTCAGCAAACCATGACTCAATGTTCAGGGACGAGTTCCAAAAAATCGGAGCAAGAAAAATGTAATAAGGAGTTATGTAAGGCATTAATTTCGTCTAATATAACGTTACCGAAATTAAATATTGTTAATTGAAAATTGTTCATACAAAAAGTTTGTAAACAAAATGTACCCGACGAAAGCACCTTACGAAAAAATTATGTAAATTCTTGTTACAATCAAACAATGTCTGAAATTAGACAATTAGTGGGTAGTAATTCTGCTTATATAATCGTAGATGAAAGTACGCACAAATGTGGGCGTTACATTGCCTATTTATTAATAGGAATTCTTCATGAAAACATTTTAAGCAAATAATACTTAATAGCTTCCAAACAACTTTAAAATAGCAAATAATTTAACAATAGCCTGATTTGTGCAGGATGGTTTGTCAATTAGTTTTACCTGAAAGTGTACCTTGTGAAAAATTTTACTCATGTTGTCCGACGCTTACATGACAAGAGCAGCGCAAAATTAAAAATTTTTTTACAACAACATCATTCATGTAACTTGCTTAGCTCACGGTTTAAATCGTGTAGTCGAAAGTATTAGGAATCAATTTCCCCTTATTAACGATCTAATTAGTAACGGAAAAAAATATTTTTAGAAGCCCCCTTGAGAGTCCAGTTTTATAAGGAGCGACTTCCAAATTTTCCATTGCCTCCCGAAAGCGCCTCGGTGGTCTAGTGGTTAGCGCATTTGCCTTTAGATCCGAGGGACGCGGGTTCGAACCTGGCTGAGGTCTGCGAGATTTTTCTAGCGGGGAAAAGTCTGAAAATGCGCCTCCTGTCGGATAAGAAGTAAAGCCGTAGGTCCCGTGCCACTGTGATGTGTGACACGTTAAAATCACTACTGTAGTTGGAATTACCCCAGATAGGCAAAATTCTTAGTTAGGGTGTACAATGGGCCAAATGTGGCCTAAGTGCGTAGAGATGCTTGGAAAACCGCGTCCTAGATCTCGCTCTTTCAAAGCAAGCAAGCAAGCAAAATGGACAGAATTGCCTCAGCGTCTTTGTTTTATTAAATCAAACTATAGCTTCGTTTAAAACTCCAGTGGCAAATTAGAAACTCAAGGGATGTCTCTTTCAGAGTCAATTGAAATAATAATAAACGAATTCGATAGATTGTGTAAGAAAGTTAAGGGTGAAATTAGGTGATCTCATATATCAAAAATTTAAAAGGGTCATACAAAAAATGAGGGCTTTCTGAATTTAAAGCAAATTAACCAAGTTTTTAGAGGCGAAATAGTAAGAGATAATAACTTCAGTTTCAATTTGGAATTCAGTGTTAAGTTAAAAAACGCACCCATTACTTCTG
This sequence comes from Limonius californicus, assembly GCA_014611495.1. Classification (NCBI taxonomy): domain Eukaryota; kingdom Metazoa; phylum Arthropoda; class Insecta; order Coleoptera; family Elateridae; genus Limonius; species Limonius californicus. The sequence goes on along the minus strand of JABXWE010000433.1, from coordinate 4,609 downwards.
TCGACGTAGAAAGAAGCTTTTCTATTTGTAAACATATGTTTTCAGATAGAAGGCATAATTTCTAGTTAGAAAATTTCGAACAACTTGTAATCATAAATTATTTTAGACTAATAGTTTCAGACTTGGTTTTTATATATAATACGAGTAAGTTATTTAGTTTATGTATTTGTTGATTTTGTACAATAAAAATTATTATACTTGAGTTTACAACTTTTATTAATTATTCTTGCTATTTTTGCACATTTTGCTATATATATGGCCCAAGTATATACATATTTTCCAAAAAATATATATGCGTATATTTATCAATTTTGTCGTGCATATTATCCGCTCTTTATTGATAAACATTGGAAAAATTGCGTGGAACACATCGTTAAGGTTGAACAGAATAATGCTCCAAAATAGGAAATCATACCTATAATAATTAATTTAGGAGCTGATTTATCTTTTGATACCTCAGAATCTAGTGCCATTGAATCTGAGTAAATTAATCTAATAAAATAAAATGTAGATTTGCGTTTAATAATATAAGAAACGTGTGTCAAATGTGTATATTATGTAATTTAAAAATACAGTATTCTCTTGAGCATTTCTGGTTGTATAACATATTTATTTATTCATCCACAAATTTTCCTGAATACGATCTTGATCGCCTACCTGCAACGACCCTAACACTTGCAGCTTATCTTTAAATCAATAGCTTAACATTCGCTACTAAAAGTTTGGTACAACTATACCATAGAAGAGAAGGAAAATACAATAAAATTATCTAAGGAAGGTCTTTTTATCTTACAACGACAGCACCTAACTTACTTAAATATAGTGGAAAAAAGTGGATATTTTTTTAAAGTCGTCTAATCGTTTGTGCTATCGTAAGTCGAAACATTGTTAAGATGTCGCCATCCAATGTAGTTAATTTGTGGGATTCCGCAGAACAACAGTAAAACTTTAAATCGATCACCATAATGTTTAAGTTTATTACTTAATAGTTTGACTGTAATATAACGTATTGGATAGTCTGCAACGTCATATGCATAATTTTAACTTTAAAAATGCTTTACACACTTTATTTTCAAGACTCTTTAATGTTGGCGGTATGAAATAGTGACTACTTTAATTTCTATTCAAATTAGTGGTCTTAATGCAAAAAACTTTAGTTGATTAACATTAGAAACACATAAAATTATAATTTTCTCCAAATTAATGAGGTAGGTTTCTTTACAACCGAACTCTTTCGAAAAATAAGTTTCAATTAGTAGTTTGAAGTATATTCTATGTATCAATTTTAGCTATACTCGTTTTTCGGAAGTATTTAATATAGAATTGTTTCTTTTATGAAATAGAGCGGGTATTATTTACATACTTTATACATGGTTGAGCAGAACTTATGGCCGTAGATTAATTTTTTGTTGAAAATGTAGGAAAACATAACATCTGCTTATTATTTCTGAAGATTTCTGTTATACGTGTAATTATGTCAAAGCGTTGCATAAGTGAAAGTGTATAAATAATTCTTGATTAAAGCGAACATTATATTTGTTCATTTAATTGTTCATTCAATTCTCATCCAGTTTTGAAAGGAGCAGTGCATTGAATGAATATTCTGTTTTTACTATATATTTCTATTTAGTTGTCATCGATATATAACTAATACTAATATTATTATAAAACTTAGCGAAAAAAGGCATATTTTACAGTTTTCGTCCTATATTGTATGGGAAAGCTACATACTATAAGATTGATTACTTTTGTAATATTTCTGTAGAAATGCTTTTTGTTACTGTTTATGATACCGCAATGGATGCGAATTCATCTTTCATTATTCAAATAATTATTATTAAGTATACAGGGCGTTTCACGGGAGACTACGAGCCTACCGCGCCGGAACTAGGCAACCTGAAATACAGATTACAAGGTACTGCGATACCTAAGTTTTTATTAACCTTATTATAAAGCAAAGAGAACTATTTAATATGTTTGACAGTTTAGTTTCATTTCTCATGTTTTTACACACCAAAATTTTAATATACAGGGTGTATCAGAAATAGGTACAAATATTTAAACCAGTAATAGATTGGCTCAAGTAGAATTCAATGGTACTATTCATTTTTCAAAAATCATGAAGTTTATTTTTTTTTAATTAAATAATCTAAAGTAGCAAACATGTAAAAACTTGTCTGGCTTGTGATAAACTACGGAATTGGGAGGGGTAAAGGTTTAATTTAAGCAGTCGGACATTTTTGTAATTGGAAGGCATTTAAGAATTTCATTTTTACTTTATCATGCGGTATAAAAATTGTAAACAAGTGCTGCTTCATGCAAAAAAAACTCCAAACGCATAAAGCATTTAAAAAAGTACTAATTTATTTCAGAATACCCTTCATTTATTTAAATCAATTTTAACATAACTGAAAAAAACATAAAAAAGAGTTTACCTCAAAAGTGAAAAGTGGATCACAATAAATGCTCAAAATGACTACCACCACTGAGAACACAAGCTTCTGCACGTCGAAGCATTGAATTACGTATCCTTGCGAAAATGGTAGGATCTTGCCGAATCCTAACGGCAGGGTCTTCAATGCGTACCCTTAATTCCCCAAATGTGTTCACTGGCGTAGAATAAACTAACTGTTTCATGTAGCCCCACAAAAAGAAATCACAACCTTTTAAATCTGGCGAACGAGCTGGTCATGGAACTGGCCCGATTTGTTCAATCCACCTTTCAGAATAGTTATTATTTAATCATTCCCTTACATCCCTAGCATAATGAGGCGGAGCACCATTAAGCAAAATCCACATATTACGTCGTGTCTCTAAAGATACGTTTTCAAGCAATTCTGGTAAGACTTCGTTGAGAAAGTGTAAATACAGAGCTTCATTTAAACGAGCAGGTAACATGTATGGCCCAATAAGGTGATCACCTACAATGCCTGCCCATACATTTAGGGAAAACCGTTGTTGGAAACTGTGTTCCACTATTTCGTGTGGATTCTCATCTGACCAAATGTGGGTATTATGGACATTAAGCACCCCTTCTTGCGTAAATCCTGCCTCATCAGTAGATAACAAATTGAGCAGGAAATTTGGTTGGGTGTTGCACTTTTGAATAAGCCATTCAGAAAAATCGTGCCTACGTACATAATCCGTTGGTTGCAAACCTTGAACGCGTTGAACGTGGTGTAGTCCTTGATCCTGCAAAATCCACCAAGCAGTAGAATGGGAAACGCCAGTTTATAACGTAAGTCTTCTAGTGGTAACACTAGGACTTTCCTCCACTAATTCCAAGACATGCTGTTCTACATTAACAACCCTTTCTGCTCTTGGACGACTGCGATGATGGTTTTGTGGTTGATACGTGCCATAATTCCGTAAATTTTGCACTATTCTAGTACGGCTGTTTGGAATCTAGCGCTGAGGATATCGCTCTAAGTATATTTGCCTTGCCCTTAGAGCGTTTCTTTGAGCTTCCCCGTAAATAAGAACAACATCAGTAAGTTCAATGTTCGTAAAATTTTCCATTTTGGTAGAAACACTGCTTGCCAGTTTCAACAACAGACTGAATAGAAATTATTGACCTACCTAATAGTATTGGTTTGTGGCAGGTGATAAGAAATTTTTTGCACTTCTATCTTACATCATTGCATAACATGTCTTTGAACTGAAATTTTTGTTATTATCCTGCGGTACTCTAACAATTTTGGGTCAAATTTTCAATTATTATTTTCTCATATCTTAACGGTCCCATTGCCAAACAATTTTTTTTTCTGGTTTGAATATATTGTATTCTACCATCGGATTTAATATTTGTATCTATTTCTGATGCACCCTGTATAATGGACGTTTATTGTAATTGATTTTAGAGTAAACAGACATTAATATCTGAATCTCTATAAATCAAGGCGGCCTTAATTGTGAATATACAGGGTGACATAATAGTGCCATTTTCTTTCCTAATGTCTTTACTATAGCAGCTTGGAGAAAACTTTAAATACAAAAGTTGTGTGATTACTGTGCATAACCAAATACATGCCATATGAAAATATTTCTGTATGTAAAATATTTTATTTACATTGCATACTTGACTTAGTTTATATTACAAATTACAAATTAAAACAGTTACTTTATTATTAGCTGAACTAGTAGTCTATTCTATGCAAAACTTCTAATACAACATCATATACAATCGATTTTGCGTTTCTGCCATACGGGAAGTCGAAATGGTTAAAATTGGGAACTCGAATTTCGTATCTTCCGTACTTTACCGCCGGAGCTAAATCGTTGTATAAATTCCGGATGTCCTAAAATTTGCGCCTTGTAATTATTTTAAATAAATCCATTAATAGTATTAGTATCTACCTCTGGTGTAACAGCCCAATCGTTGAGTGCATGTGCTATAAAAACTGGAACCTGGATTCTTCCAACTTCATATGGTGGTGGTTCAAGAGAGCCATATATTTCCAAATTCTTGTAGCCATAGTTGAATCGTCTAAAGTTGCCCAAGAGTAAATCAGCTATTTGCGAAATGATTTTGATTGAGGTTCCCTCCGGAGATTGGTTGAAAACAATTGGTAATGTTTGCTATAAATATACATACATATGCTGTGGTTGG
>JABXWE010000432.1:0-23780 GCA_014611495.1 Limonius californicus | reverse complement strand
GGACGTATTTTGGAAGCGATGGACCGCCGAGTACTTGCTGCAACTACGTGGCGCTCATCATAATAAAAGTGTAAACGAGAACGAAATGAACGTGGGGGATGTAGTGCTGGTTCACGGTAGTGATTCGCGGCGTTTGTTGTGGAAAATGGGGATAATACAGGAAGTATATCCTGGCCGCGACGGAAAAATTCGCGCGTGTCAGGTGAAATATGCAAACGGTACAGTAATTCGCCGCCCGGTGCAGTTGCTGTATCCATTAGAGATTAATTAAGGGTCTCATCACCTTCCGCCCGCGGAGGATGTAGAAAATATAAAGCGTTGTGTGCGTAAGTGCGGGGTGCGCCGGACAAACACTAAGCGAGTGGGGGTTTGAGCGGGATTTGCAACCCCCATGCTGAAAACTAGTTAGTTAAGAAAATATCTTGTAACGGTTAGGTCTGTAAGTTTGTAAATAAAATTGTATAAAGTTCTTACGATTGTATTACTCATCACATCTATTAAAGAATCCAAGACACCTACATATTCATCGAATATTTTATTTTCACAGTTCTGCTCATTCAACATTTTTGCTAGCTCCGGGAAGTGTTGTGCAGATATCTCCGAGCGAGAGAGCAATGTTTTGAAAAATGATAATTTTTTTCGGGATGCGAGGCAGAGAGGCCAGAGTCTCGCTCATGCGTGTTACCATTTTGTACTAGGTGCCGTTCTAACATTTGAAATATACAATTGGTTATTACCACAAGTAGTCAACTGAAACTTACATTCATACCGGCTTTCGTTAATTCTATTATATTTCAAATTGTCGTAATATATAATTATATATTAATTAACATCAGAGCTACCTTTTATGAAGGCCGCACAAGAAAATCGCGGAGGCCGCATGCGGCCTCGAGGCCGCATGCGGCCTCGAGGCCGCAGGTTCCCCACCTCTGGTGTATACTGTAGCCTACAATATTTCAAATACTAATGGACTGGGTGATGAAGAAGGCTACAGGTAATAAAACCGGGATAAGATTGAACGCATTTGGACAACTCGAGGATCTTGAATTCGCAGATGACATCTTCCTGCTATCCGAAAAAAGACAACACAACAAAAAAAGACAGAGAAAGTTGCGAAGGAAGCAAAGAAAATAGGGCTGAAGATAAATACCGAAAACACAAAGATAATGAAAATAAACACAGCAAGAGAAATGGGAATATCAATAGAAGGAGAAGAAATAGAAAATACTGGAAGATTCTGTTACCTAGGAAGTATACTGCAAAATAATGGAGGAATAGAAGAAGATATACAGAACAGAATAGGAAAAGCACAAAACGTATTCTATATGCTTCGAAAAACATGGGAATCCAACGAGCTGTCTACGAAAACCAAGATCAGAATATTCAATAGAAATGTAAAAAGCGTAGTATTATACAGAGCAGAAACATGGAAAATAGATAGAAAAAATATAGAAAAAATACAAGTGTTTATCCACAAATGCTTAAGAAAAATTCTAAAAATATATTGGCCCAACAGAATTACTAATAAAGAATTGGTGGAAAGAACACAGCAAGAACCCATAACTAAAGAAATAAACAGGAAAAAGTGGAAATGGATAGACACAGCATCAAATTATGTATGTTGCCCAGGTTCCATTGAAATATATGCTTGATGAACTAATATATTAAAACAAGTACTGAATTTAAAAATACTTTGATATTTGATATTTATTATTTCGATGCTTATGAGCCCAAACATTCGATTTCAGCACATTTACAAAATAAAAAAAGTTTCTCTAAGTTGAATGTTAATTCATGCAACATTCACTACGTTATTAATAGAAGAAAAACTTCAATCCACCACAAGGAGTAAATCTAAAGTCTACTATAAATAGACAATTCTAATGCAAACGAAAAATCTAAAACACAAACATTGATGTAAAAAAAACGGATAATGTATGGAAATGGTATATTATATCCCAATGAACAGTCGACCAACAAGCAAAGAATGTGAGAGAACTATTTTCTAGGCCGAATTAATTTGTATAAATATTAGGTGGCAATTAAAAGACCAAAGTATCCTTGATTTTTGAGCGCTTATTTTAAAAATAATAATAGTAAATATTAAAAATGTCCACGTATAGAAAGAAGAGCGTTGTTGCTTGGTTAATAATGTAGGAATAGTATTTTTGAACCAATTCTTTTATATTTTGTATTTGTCAATAATTTGGTGGCCTACCACCCTAAAGATGACTAACCAAAGACGTCTCACTCAGCTCCAAAACTGGCCTGTCTGATTGTGAGAGCTACAGGATCGATACACACTGCACCTAACGAGGCTCTTTTGGATCTAACAGCCCTGCACGTTGTGATAGGTGTGGAGGCCAAAAAGACATCGTACAGACTGAAGTGTTTCGGACAATGGAAAGATGAAGGAACCGTATGGGGGCATTTCAGGGCGCTATCTTTAGCGACATAAGCCTATCCGCTTCTCGGTGCGAGAACTGGCCGCATGCCATTAAAGTACTCCATCAAGAATTGCCACGAAACAGTCATACCCAACTGACATGACTGGAACCATCCCGAGGATCTCCTCAGTCCGGCTGATTTAGTTTGTTACACAGACGGATCGAAGTCCGAAGGAGGTTCAGGAGCGAATATCTATGGCCATAAATTTTATGCAAATATTTTTATTGTCTCCCATAAATCCGCCATCGTCTTCCAAGCAGAGACCTTCGTTTTCCTCGCTTGTGTCCAGGAACACATCCGATGGGAGTATTCCAATAAACATACCTACATATGCTCTAACAACCAAGCGGCTGTAATGGCTTTTCGCTCCAACAAAAAGTACTCTTAATTGGTACAAAACTGCAGGCTGATCCTAGGCATACTTGGCTGTCAGAACTGGTTTAAGAGGCTGTTGGGATCGATGGCCAGAGAAGGTTCTCATAATGGACAGGACAATGGCGGGGATCCTGCTCTCGGAATTCATTATACCAACACTAAATTGGAGATCGAGAAATGGCCTCGGTCCCAGATCAACAGTAATTGGATTTTCAATTAGGGATGAGACACATGCATGTTCTGTAGGGAAGAGGAGGAATCTGGCTTCACATCCTAACTAATTTTCCGAGTCTTTTCGTTTTTAGATACAAGTACCTAGGATCTGGTTTGCTAGAAATTGGGGATATAAGGAGTGAGCCCATCAGCAAGCTGCTAGCCTTTGGATTGGCAACAGATCTGTATGAGGATCATCCCCAAAACGTGGCGATTGCACATTGGGCCTTCATGGCCTGAGTGTAGCTCCGCAAAATGAATTAAGTTGTCAATAGAGCTGTTCTTCTTAACGTTTTGGTTAGAATGCTAGCCGCTTTGTCTGATAAATTGTGTTTATGGCTATTGCATTTCCAAAAACAGTTATTGATTCATCGCAGAGTGGCACTGTTAGGCAGAATTGAATCTTAGGGCAGTCAGTAGGTCGGGGTGTGGGTTCTCAGACAGATGCGAAGTTCGTCAACAACGATATATGAGTTGGTTAATTGTCAAATGCAATGAAGTGGTGGAGACCTATGTATTTGCTACTTGTAAGGTGATCTATATCAGCTGTGTGCTGGAGTAGTTGTTGCATAAAGCTGTAGATAATGCTTTTGATAATGTAGTACTGGTAGTAATTGTAATTATTCTGTTATTATGATTGAGGTCTGTGGTATTCTGCTTGTGAACTTGCGAGCTCGCCGAAGTACATCCGCGCAGGATCCAGTTTGACGCTGTTTAATGCTTGGGGGGTCGGTAATCCTGTGTAGTCATTCGACCTGACGTCGACCTGGTTGACCGAGCGTGATAGCCAGTGACCTTTGCATTGCACTTTGTCCTGTGACGGGAGACATTGAACTCCCTGTAAGTAGTGAGTATTGAGTTATTTATTACTGTTAGTTACTAAAAATCTCACACTCCGCCCCTGTGACAAACTACCTCTTCTTCTTCTTCTACAGTAATTATATTTGTATTTATCAATTTATTTTATTTCCATATAGTTTTTTAACACTTGGTTATATATAACTGGTTGTTATAAATATTTATTGTTTTTTATTATTAATATTGGTAAGTTTTTTGAAAATGAGAAATGCTGAAATAGTATACCAAATCGGTATTGACTCACAGTACATTTGCAATCATTAATTTCAAGCAAATTTGGCGTACTGCTATATAAATTAAAGTAAATGAAGTATTTCCAAGTAATGTGAATTAATGGACAGTAATGCAAGCGATTTAAAGTAGTGTAAAATAATATTAAGTACTACCAAAGAGCACTATATTTATATATATTATATACAATATACTGCTCTTTGGTACTACTTAATTCAAAATATAGGAAGATAAGCGAAATAGAAAAACCACAATTTAAAGAAATTAAATTATTGTTAAGTTTCCTACTTCTAACGTATAACTGTATTTCTATTTTATAGTAATCTTTCTCAAATTGTTCAGTATGAAATGAGTAACTTACATAAAATACTAAATGGAAATAGATTAATACTGTGTGTTTAAAGTATACACAGTAGCATAATTGATGCTACAGCTGTTACTTGAAGTCATATACACACTGTGTTTATACGCCTTGTGTTACTTGTTGAGATGTTTTTTTTAATCGGTTCAGTGTATTATGTCTAGATATAACTCCATCAAGACCGATACCAAAATCAATACTCTTGTTATTTAACATATATTTAGAAGCAACTGTGAAAGAGTGAATACAAGGATTATATGGAATTGGAGTGTCAATCAATGAATGCTGCTAATTTTATATAAACTTTGCTGATGATTAAGAAATTATTGCCCAAAATCCATACGACCTAGAGTTCAGGTCACAAGTTTTCAAACAACATATGAAGAGTAGGAACTACAAGTCAACTTTAGCAAAACAGAATAATTGTTATCCGATAAATTAACTTAAAAGCAACTTATCCTAAATAAAAAAGCTATTTCGAAGTCAATATCTCTTTACTAAATATGTATTTCATAAACCAATGAAACATTTTTCCATATTTTGACAAACAAAAATGAACACCCCATATAGTGTACATACATAGTGTAGAATATGGTATCGTTTCGTGATGAGGTTAATATTAGAATACCTGCGGTGTCAAATTTATGTTCAATAAGGAATAGTGTATAGGGAAGTATGTGAAATGAAGTAGAACTGATACTACAATTGACTATATTAAAACTCAGATAATATATTTTTACAGTTCCTGTCCACAAGTTGATTACTATTTCTATCAAAGTAAGAATAACTCAAGAAAATTTTCTAATCAGCTAACATTCACCTAGAAACTTTTATTTTGTAAATATGTCTATACACCAATTTAACATATAAGCTCCTGATTCAAATTGAATTGAACCGAGGTAGTAGTTCAAGTATACAGAAATTCGAGAAAGCTTCTTACCACCACAATATTTGCAACACCTATAGGAGGTTCTGTTTTGATTCAAAGTACAAACAGTTTTAAAATCAGCATGTTGTCAATAAAAAACAAAGACTATTTTTATAACCCAGACGCTATAAACTGGTCGAAAAGCTCCTTCATGTGTGGATTTGCTCCAAGTTTGGCAATCTCTTCAAAAATGGCAAGTTTAAATTCTGCTATTTTATTTTTTGTGTATTCAAAACTACCACATGCTTTAATAAGGGAAAGACAGCGCTTCTTCAGATCTGTGTCAACAGTTCTTTGGTACAAGATGTCTGCAGGTTGTTAAGAAAAAATATTTGCCCCTATGGATTTGAAATTTAAACTTTAGTTGTGAAGTTTTAAATTTAAAGTCAGAAATTCGACATTTAAAAAAATAATTCAATAGTTTAAATAAAGAATATTTTTTGTTTTTGTAGTATTTTCGAAGTACTCGTACAATTATTATCACCAATTTGAATATAGCTATCTATCTGATAATCATTTCCCTTAACCAAATTCAAAGGATACCGATGATCTGCGCTCCTTCCTTTGGATGACTGTTGATAGCGTGCACTATAGGAAAACCGAATTTGCCTTCGGTTAAATCTTCACAGAATCCTTTACTGTCGAAATACTGGAATAAGTAACCAACATTTATTACATTTGTTATAGAATAAAAAATACTTGAAGACGTACCACCTCACATTTTAAATTCTGATAATCATCATTAATTTGTATGTACAATCCGATGTTTCTTAATAACTTATCCAGGTTTTTGTCCTTCGTAGAAAACAGTTGCATCAAATTATTTGCCATGTAAAATATACCAGCACTTTCTGCAAATTCAAACAAAAATATATTATTAAAGAGAAGCTAATATACCAATAGAGATTACACTCTCTTCAATTAACGTAATTTGATACAGATAAAGTGAAGCTGGAAATACACGCGACAAGCGAAAAATGAGAAGATATAACGGGAACCTAAGAAAAGAAAGTTAGGTTACGGTATGTAAAAGTAAATAACTAGGAAGAAGAAGATGATAATGATGATGATGGGAATAGTCAAGGAGATAATTGTACGAAAATATTAATAAAAATCAACGTATTGAATGAAAGGATGATATTAATCAGGGAGACTATTACGGGGAGTATGATGATAGGAGTTTGACGAATGAAGAAAAAGTAGAGACGCAAATGATGAATAGGCTAAGCATGAAAAATATAAATGAGATGAAGATCATAGTAATAACACGAAAGAGAGCACGAGGACAGATGCATTGCGAAAAAAGAATGACAATGGAATGATGATGAAGGAAATATAAAAATTTAAAGAGGAGAGTAACAAAAGTCATATTTAATATTTTATAATTAACAGAATCGAGAATTTCAGAAATAAATAGATTTAACTTTAATATTACTTTAGAATACAGAAAGTGGGTTCCCTAAACCAGTTGTTCTGGCAACGCTCAGGAGTTAAAAGAGAGCAATTAAAACGAGGCTGAGAAACGAATTAGTACCCCGGAGAGAGAAGGGGGATTTAGGAAGTACATATACAGTGTGTCCCAAACCGTACCGGCAATATTTCAAGGATGAATTCCAGAACTTATTTATAGTCGAAAAGTCCATATAAACATATGTCCTAAACGTAACCGTTAACGAGTTATAGTTTATTTCATAATTTTAGTGGCTAAAATCTTAGTTCAACGAATTTTATGAAATAAATTTTTTTAAATACATTTTTATTATTTTGTTTACAAGAAATGTTCAAAATTATTTCCATTGTGTTCGATACACAAAGCCGCAAGTATCGGCAGCAGGCTGCATTCTTTGGCATAATTCTTCTACCTTGTACACTTCAGCTGCATAAACAATCTGTTTCATGTGACCCCAAAGATAAAAATCTAATGGAGCCAGATCCGGCAAACGCGGTGGCCATGCTACGGGTCCTCCTACTCCAATCCATTTTCCCGGAAAATGTGCCTTAAGCCAAGCTCTAACACGAAGACATTGATGTGCTGGTGCCCTATCGTGTTGATACCATATTGCACGTTTAATATTTAATGGCACATCTTCCAGCAATATGGGTAAAGAGTTTTCTAGAAAATATTCGTAATTCGCACCATTCAAACGGTGTGGCAGTTCAAATGGTCCAATCAGACGATCATTTAGCATACCAGTTATCATATTAACACTAAATCTACGTTGAAAATGCGAGCGTCTTCTTAAATGAGGATTTTCTGTAGCCCATTCATGAAAATTATGATAATTATTGATACCATCTCGTGTAAAAGAAGCTTCATCGGTCCATAAAATATGCGGTAGGTTTTGATTATTTTGTACCCAATTACAAAATCTTTAACGAGCTTCAAAATCATTACGTAGAGCTTGAACTCTTTGATGATGATATGGATGTCAGCGAGCACTTTTTATTATTCTCCAAACCTGGTTTCTACATAATATCCAGTACGTAATGCAATTCTTCGCACATTTAAAGACGGATCTTCTTGTAATAAATCAGTAACTTGTGTGTCACCGTTTATGGGTCTACGGACAACTCCTTGGTCGACTGCATGTCTTGCATTGAAAGTGCCATGTTCCCTCTGCTGACGATGTGAATTAAAGAAAACGGTACGCGTAAGCAGTCTTCTGTTGGTATATCTTGTACGATATTCTTGTTGTGCTGCTAAAGCATTTCCAACACACAGACCGTAAACACAATGGATATCTGCATATTCTTCATTTGTTAATAACATTGACATTGTGAATCACTTGTGAATTACGATGAGAATAAGGATACAAAGAAGAAGCCAATAACTTCAGTATCACAGTAATAAACTGACAAGTTACAAACAATAATTTGTTAAAAACGATGTTCAAATGTTAGCAAACAAAAGACGCGATCATGGCAACTAAATCGGTATTTTAGAAATCCGTTGATCTAAAATTTTAGTCACATAAATTATGAAATAAACAATAACTCGTTAGCAGTTACGTTTAGGACACATGTTCATATAAACTTTTCGACTCCAAATAAGTTCTAGAATTCATCCTTGAAATATTGCCGGTACGCTTTGAGACACACTATATAGTAATGGTGATGCGATATTAAATGGGGAAAAAATTAGTAACGAATTTCCGATTAAGAAGAAACAGAATAAAGAGGGCACGAGCGGAAAAAAATTTATCGAAGTGATGGAAAAGGGGCTAAATGAATGATGTTCATAAGTACCTCGTCTTACTCTTATCAAACAATACCTACTTCTATTAACCATTTCCAGGTATTCGTCTTCAGTCGGACAAATAAATTTATCTCTCCAGTGTATTTCCATGCCTTGGCCCTCTAACATACTCAGCATTGAATGTGTAAGACTTTTGGCCGCCTGAAAAGAGTATTTCCATGTTGTAAGTTATGTAATGTGTAGTTATTTAACTTTATTACCATAGGATGGTTCAAAGCGAAAATGCTGCCTAAATTAACCGCCTGAATGGCTACAGCTGCCGTTATTGTATTTCCAACACCGAAGATAGTGTGAGCACTTGGAGCACTCCTTCTTAAAGCTGATCCATCTTGTATATCGTCGATTCTGCAAGCAATTATTTTAAAATGACGTCAGTGGATGTCGTGAATGGACAGGAGATTGTGAATTTTAGAGTATAATGTAAACCCACTGAGCCATATTTATATATAATAAAAATAAATCTAATATTGTTGCAAAATTCTTAGTGTATAAGTATTAACCTTCAGTTCAAAAAAATGTTAACGGCATCATTACCTGGAGCGATACATATTTTTTAGTAGCATGTACAGGATATTTAAAATTACAACTATTAAATGTTCGATTATTGATCCATTTATTTTTCAACTCTAACAAGAAAACTTACAGAATGGCGTAGTTGTGGAAATTGAAAATAATATCCGTAATTATTTGCAATTTATCTCCAGGAATCTCCAACCAGTAATTAAGTGCTTCGACAAGATTATGCCGCACATTTTTGCCCGGAATAGAAATGACATGGAAAAACGGTTTGAACAGATCCTGCGAACGAATTAAAGCAAAATAGCCGCTAAAAGTAACACTTAACACTTTGTTAAACTCTACAGACCTTTTCTGCGGGGTACATGTTTTTTCCTATGTCCTTCAATTGTATGTGAGCCTTGGTTGTATTGGTTTGAATAGTATTTGATTTTATAGATTCCATCTTTGCTTAGTAGCGTATATGTAATTTATTAATGTATGTTAATCTACAACAAAAAGTAGAAGAGTTATTATCATGTCTAGGAACAAACAAGCTATTGAGGTCTACAGTCAATTGTATTTGCATAACAACCAACTACAAAAACAGTGCCTGCATTGTATAAATATAAGCTCAAACACTGAGTTTCTTTCGAAATATTTACTAAGGCATTAATATTGATTAATGCTATTCAAATTCACTATGATTTAATTTAGTTTGAGACGACTAGCAACTTTGATTTATATGGTACATGGTTACTATGTATAAAGCGTTTTTGTATTTTGAATAGGCTTGACCGTCTCAAGCCTCTTTCGTTATATATTTCGTTAATAGAACAACCCACTCTTGTTCTCGTTTGAATGTTTTTGACATGTAAGTGTACCATCTTTTGATTTGATATACTTATATATTTTATTGTTTGATAGCCCACGACTTGTTGTTCTGTGTATTTTCATGTGAGTGATATTGAAGCAAGGAGGAAAGCACAACAAGGTATGTTCGACTTCCAGTAAACTGATGGTCCTTGGCCCTTTCACGGGAATTTTCATTTAACTGTGACATAAAATAGGAGACTTATTTTGACATACCTCTAGCATAAAGATTTTGTTCCGTTAATCATGTTCCACGAATCCTCCCTCCTCCCTGTACTAGCCGAAGAGCCCACTTTATCAATTTGTAGCTAGTTAACAAAAACGATCGTTTGGCCCGTAACAAATCACATACCCACGTCCAATTTCTAATCCTAACTCAATTTGTAGCTGAGCTATCGCAACTTCACCTCCCTTATGTGAAAATTCAGCTACTTTTTATATATAGTAACTTTAAACTGTTTAGTCCTCCACGTTTGTATTTATATAACTGTCCGTTAAATATTGCCACTGTAAATTCTAATATCATCATGAGTTATAGGAATAATGTAACTGAGAGCCTGCGGTGATATTATGGTAGAGTATTTCAGATCTTCGTAGGACCAATTTGTGGCTAAAAATTGTAATGTAGCGGTCAAACTCTCATGATGAGTTATGGCTTGTCCCATTACAGTGTTCTTTTTCGTTAGAAGCGGAATCACCAACGTTAGGTTTAGATATAGTGGTTGCACAGTTAATAGCGGGCTACAGGATTAAATAGAATGTGACAACAAAAATACCGTCTCTCCCTTTTTGTCACATTACAATAATATGTATATATAAATATATCACGTTAAGTGAGTACACCGCTATGACACAAAGGGAAATAGCTAAAGGGTGCTGTGTTAGCCTTGGGGCAGTAAATAAGATTTAAGCCAAAAAAGGAAGCCTGGATCTATTGAAGTGATGCGGAAGGGGAAATATGGAAGTAAAACGAAGACGACTGCTCAAGACGATACTTTTTAATCAGAAACAATAACATTAATCCCAGGCAAACCAGTTTCGATTTGCAACCAGACTTAGTACGCGCTGGTGTCTTTATTCTTGACTTAACACTGCGGAAAGGCTAATAGAAAATGGAAGTAAGACCATTCGACCTAAAAAGAAGCAGTTGCTGACCATTCCTATAATGAAGGAAAGATTAGATTGTGCCAAAAAATATGCGAACTGGACAGTACAAGATTGAAGACAGCTGTTATTTCTAGATGAAACACACTTTCTGGACAGCGATAACATTATGTTGGAAAAAGTGATAATGAAAAACTTAACGCAGCTGATATTGACTAAACAGTCGAGCACCCTCAAAAATGTTCTTGGGCTGCTTTTACCATGCATTCAACGGATCGCTTGTACCAACTGATGAAATAATGTGAAAAATACCAGCACTTATTAAAACGCAAATTATCCATAGAAGTAGGAAAAGTTGATGAGCAAGGTAACGCTATCTTTCAGCACCATTCCGCCCCATACCACGCATCTAAAGTTATGATACAATAGTCTGAGGAAAAAATCAGGTGTTTGGATTGCCCACAGAATTCACCGGGTTAAAATCCAATAGAAAATTTGTGGGCTATTGTTAAGATCAGGTTTCGTAAGATGGGCTGCACAACCGAAACAAAACTAATGGAAGTTGTGATGCAAGTATGGTATGTGAATAAACCGATTTCAGAAAATTGTAGGAATATCCTAGATTCTATGCCAAAAGGAACTCAAGAAGTTACCAAGACCTACATATTTCATTTAATAAAAATTTTCATAGTTTTATTTATTTTTAAAAATTCATGGCAAATAAACGATATTTTGAAAACTGTAACTTGTGTTCACATTAATTCCTACACTGCTGTTGCTTCCATTCATAACAGCATCTGGTAGCAATAAAAGTTTTAAGACTGTTCTTCTACTGATAAGAACAACAAAATCTCGAAGAACGGCGCTACTTGTACCAACTTATTGTAAGCAAGGTCAGATGATTGTAATTACGTCTTACTTAAAGATTAAGAACCTAAAATGAATTAAGTATTACCTCTGGGATGACAAACTTGTATAATTCTGTCTGACTTTCATTTTAAGGTTTTGTCAGGCTACTACGATGTTTTCACTCAAAATAATTTCAGTGCTTACTGTAAACGTGGCTAAACCTCTGTAGAAAATAATACATTATTTAATTGTTCATCTCTTTCTTCATTTTGGCCTATGAAATATAGGGAGCGTCGCTCATTTTCGTTCGTCGAGGTACCCTTCCATTCACCATTTCGGGCAGCATACAATTCAAACTTCTGAACCTAGGTAACATTCAGTGTTGGGTAGTAACTAAGGCCCGGTCTTTCCACCTCCTAATAAACATCCTAATAACTTTTATTCAGCTACTAACTGTTGAAAGCGTCTTTCCACTTACCAATAGTACTTATTTAGCTACTAGTGAGCGTTAATAGCCAGTTAACTTATTAGGTGGATGAACCTCCTATTAAAGTCTAAAAGCTGCTATTAACTAGTGCACGCGTGCGCATCAATGCCCAGCTGAGCTGTATTATTTGACGCGTGATTATTTACATAACCTAAAAATTACGTATCCGCGAAGAATGGATGTTTTCGAGGATTTTGACGATATTTTAGACAATGATCTCGCGGAAATTGTCGAGTTTATAAATCCTGAACGTCACCCATACACGGTACGTCCAAGGCCAAATAATATAGAAAGATGGAATGAAGCTGAATTTGTGAGGCGGTTTCGCATATCAGACAGCATCAGTTTTTTTATTTTCGATAATAAATGAATATCGCAAAGCAATATCTATTAAAAATCTCACCTCTAATTCGGTGAAATTTACCGCCCTTTCCCTTTTCACTTTATTCATATTCGTTAATACAGGAAAAATTTAAAATATAATTTCGATAAGACACTCGACAACCATGAGGTATACCCAATAATGCAGGCAAAAATGCAGGACTTGCAATAATTTTATGATCCCATCTGACATGCAGATGAACGCATTCTGCTGTTAGAAGCACGTACATTTTTAAATTTTATATTTCGCGATATTATTTGGTGCCATATACTGCATCCTTGTCTTTATTATATTTTGGGCATGAAGCTTGCTTGCTCTAACGAAGTGAGATGAAGTTGTCCTTTAGTTGCTTTATAGTTACCGTTGTTACCAACATAAGAGAAAGTATTACTCTGAACCTTAATAGCTGAATAGTTAACCTGCTATTAAGAAGGGATGGAAAGACGCGCTTGAGAAATTCGGCTACTAAATGTTCCTACTAAATTTAATCGCCGATTAACTAATAGGCATTTTAATAGGATCTGGAAAGACCGGGCCTAAGTAAAAGTAACTCGTTACTAGTAACTAGTTACTTTTCAGTAACTTAATAGTAACTTAATTACTTTTGTGTTTTCAGTAATTGTAACTATAACACGTTACAATTATTTAGTAACTTTAGTAGCTGAATATGACAAGTTACATTTTCATGCTACAAATGTAAAATATTTTAAAATGTTCGGTTTTTAACGCGTAGTATTTAAGAAATTATACCTGAAGCTGAAGAATTAGTTGAAATTTCGAATGCTTTAGTATGCAAATGCTAATACCGAACACAGGAATACCTTCTTGTACTTAGTCGGTAATAAATAATATTTGACGGATCCTATTTGGGTGGTGACAGCTTTTTCCAGTAATCTTTAATCCTTTAACAACTAGAAGCTCTCTGAGCAGGTATGCGGATTACTGGGAAGTACATTCGTAACGCCTGTGCGCAAGTTGGGGGTGTCTAATTTAGACGAAAATACATTCACCGTCTCTTTATTTCAATAATAACGAAAAATAAAATAGAATCCTTGGAAAATCCCAAAAACATCATTGAAGCAGCTCTTCTAAGCTCTAAGCCTGTTTCTTCCCCCACGTGTAGAATATTTGCTAATAAACAATTGCTTATAAATGTGTGTTTCTGTTGATATTAAGTTGGTAGTAATTGCATGTACATTAGTAGCGTCTCGTAAAAAAAGGTAACTTAAAAAATAACGAGTTACTTTATGGTAACTTAGTAACTTATTCAAGTTACTTTTATAATTCTGTAACTTAGTAACTTACTTAGTTACTTTTTTGCCGAGTAACTGATTAACTTACTTAGTTACTTTCTTAGAGTAACTTACCCAACACTGGTAACATTATATTTTCTCAAACCTCGGAACCTTTAAAATTTTCAACGCTGAAATCACATTCGGTGGTTCTGACGAGATCATAAAACTAGTTTTATTTGTTTTTTATATAAGGGAAGCAGGCATTTTTTTCTATTAATTTCACCCCGTCTACTGAACCACTAGACTTCCTCTTAAACATGGATAATCTAAGTCTTCAAGAATTCCAAAGTTTTAAATTTTAGTAGAAAGAAAGATTTCGTATTTTTCTAGTCTCCTTTTTGTGCACCCCTTCATACACTATGGCGGGGGTACGTAGTTTCCGGCTGTACAATAATCTTTTCACTAATTTTACAAATAATTGTAGTAAAAATACTCCTAATATGCAAGATATTTTACATAAATACTGTCATCAGCATTCGCCACACACTCAGAAAAAACATTTACTTCAGTCATCACTGCTAATCTAACACACGCAACGCAGATAATAAATAGTTTAGAAAGGAGCTCACCACTGATTACATAAAACATTAACCGAGCTTGTACCATGGAAATCAGAACAATAATAGATCCTTTAACAAAAAGAAAATCACCAGGAGACGATTTAATACCTAACACAATATTGCAGAACCTTGCAAATAAAGCTCTAGCATACTTTACTTCCAAATTTAACGCATGTCTGCGTCTCGGCTATTTCCCTCAAAAATGGAAGTACTCTGAAATAATTATGATTAATAAGCCAACCAAAGATAAAAAAAACTGGAAAATTACCCCATCATCCTCCAAACAATGCAATCAAAGTTGCTAGAGAAAATCATATACAAACTCTCAATAGTCTGCATAGAAACACTTAACATATTACCTAACTTTCAATTCGGATTCCGAAGAAATCATTCAACATGTCATCAACTACAGCGTTTAGCGAAACGATTGAGTCTTGCTTTGAAAATAAACAATACTCGTACACCAGTCTTCCTAGACGTGACAGCGGCTTCTGACAGGGTATAAATCGAAGGCCTGAAGAGTAAGATACTAAACCCAACAATATCCAACTATCTAAAGACAATGATAGTTTAATTTTTGGAAAATCGAACCTTTACTGTCAGAGTTAACTCTTGTCAAACAGAAGTGAAAACAGTACCAACTGGGATATCCCAGGGCAGTATCTTAGGGCCGCCTCTATTCATCATTTATACAACGCATATGCCCAAAGTAGCAATAACAGTAGTAACATTTACAGACGACACGGTCATTTTCACACAACCCCATGATCTAAATGAAGCGATTGAAAGCTATTGCTAAAATTTCCTTGTGGTTCTGAAGGTGGAACCTACAAATAAATCCAACTAAGTGCAGTCGAAAATCTTAGCTTTGAGAACCATTAGAGACGTTCCAAACATTGAAATTAACGGGAATATTATGACATGGAACCAGAAACACGCGGCTGTCAAATACCTACGTGTCCATCTTGATATACGATTACGTTGGACTCATCATATTAACCAAAAGTTAACACAATGCCACAATAGACTCAAACAGCTTTATCCATTAATTAACAGAAAATCGCACCTAAAACCCAAATGCACAATAGTTCTATATAAAACCCTCTTCGAGCTCGAGCATGGTATGCTTCACCGGCGTGGAATAATATGTACAAATAAAATGCAAAAAAATTACAGAGATTTCAAAATAAAGTGTTGTGTATATCTGTTAACACCCCTTGGTATGTAAGAAATGATCAGCTTCATTACGAATTAGGAGTATCATCAATTCAAGACTCTATTCAAAAATTTGCCAAGAAGTTCATAAAAAACATGAACAAGTGTAGCGGTGCCGTTCACTACAATCTGTATTAAAGAATCATACACGTAAGACTTAAACGCAGGTTACCGCAGGATATTGTTTTTTCGTTGAAGATAGTGGTTAATGTAACCAATCGCAATAATGTATTGCTATCCTCAAGACGTCAAGAAGAGTCTTATCATGTTATTTTTAATTAATTAATTTTACATTTTATCTATGCTATGATTAACAGTCTTCTCGCAATAAACATATACAGTGCGAGAACAAAGTCTGGAACTATCCAAATAAATCATTTATTAAATGTTTTTGAATAAAATCCTCGACCATGTCGATTTTTATTTTAAATTACACATATTTTAGTGTAATTGATATTTGCAGATTGTCTTTTGTTCCTGAGTTATGGCGAAATGTTTTTTAAATGGATACCCTAATTTTTTATGACGGACGTGGAAAGAGCGTGAAATTCTAAAACCAAATATACTAAAAAAAGTATGATACTGTATTAAGAATTTTTTGAGATAATTACTTTTAACGTTTTAAAACAAAAATCGAATAACAATCAAGTAGTTCAATAATTAGGTAGCTTACTTACTACTTCATTGAGTGTATTGCAGTCATTATGAAATGCAAAAACGAAACATAAAAAATAAAGAAAAACAATTAAATTCAATGTTCGAACTGACCACCACTTTGGGCAAGGCAGTACCCAAGTCTGTACAAAAATTCTTCACCAACTTTACGCAAAGTTTCGAGTGGAATTAATCTTATTTCTGTCCGAATTCTTAACTTTAAATCTTCTACTGTCTGGGGGCGGCTTATGTAGACCTTACTTTTTAGATAGCTCCATAAGAAAAAAATACATCGAAGTTAGGTCGGGTGATCGCGGAGGCCGCTCAATAGCTCGCCTTCTGCCTATGCATTTACCAAACAAATTTCATTTAAATAATTCCTAAGGATCATAGTGACTTAATAAAAGATGAATTTTTTGAAGAATTACAAATGTTAATAGAAATAATTGGTAATAGAAAAGAAATAATTATGATGGGCGATTTTAACGGACGTGTAGGATCAAAAAATAATGACAAAGTAGTGGGACAATATGGCGAAGAAGTTCTTAATGAAACTGGTGAGAAATTAATTGAACTATGCACACAACACTCACTATAAGTTACGAAAGGCTTCTTTAAACATAAATATATACATCGTTTCTCCTGGAAACAACCTACACGACGCTTACAATCTATAATTGATTATGATATCGCAAGGCAAAGAAATACAATAAAAGTTGAAGACGTTAGAGTGAAAAGACGAACAGATTGCAGCTCAGATCATTACTTCCTTTAAGCTGCAATATACCTTCCGTGCAAAGAATGTACTCCGAAGCAAAATACACACGAAATAGCAGAACTACTTCCTATAAAAGATAATTCTAAATAAAAATTAGAGACACTACAAGACGAATCCATAAGATTCGTTTAGAAATTACTATTGTCTGCAAAACTAAATAGAGTGAACGAAAATCAAAATGCCCAAAGTAGGTATAACGAAATTAAGTGTAACATACATGAAGCAGCAAAAGAAGCTTTGGGGGAATTAGAAACGCAAGGAGACGGCTTGATTACTGGTGGAACAAGGAAGTGGAAAACCTCGTATTAGAAAAAAACTCGCTTACTGAGGTGGTTAGCAACAAATGATAACAAAGATCGAAAACAATACATACGAGTTAATAGACAAGTTAAAAAGGCAGTGGTAGAATCAAAAAATAAAAGCTGGCAGGAGAGATGTTCAGCAATAAATCCATATATCGGCATCACACGAGCAAAAGGAGCATGGAAAACCCAGAAATGGCGATACTGCATATTGTTCTTGGGGAATACAGGACACTTAATTTTATAGGAGTTGAATAAATCCGACGTGTGAGTAATAATCAATTATCTTTGTAGTAGTAGTATATAGTTTTTCTAAAAGCCGATCTATTCGTTACCAATCGCGCACTACTATTTCAAAATTAACAGAAGATAGATAATACTTACTTTAATCCTTACCATTAGAATCATACATAAGAGCCACATTAGTCACATAATTTGTTATAGATAAACGTTTCCGTTTGCATTTTGAACTATAATTACTTAAAATGGTTTGTATTTCTTCATCACTGTCACTATCTAGTAATTCGGATATGATGGTAAAAACTGCAGCAGCCGTTTCGCTGTTCATAATTACTTAAGAACAATTAAGCCAACCGATTCGAAAAGACGAGTTTTTCTTTCACTCTTACTACCTCACACCGCGAAATCAGCTGATTACCAATCGGTAAACGGTAGATACCTACCGGTATAATTTTCGTAAATGCCTTAAGAGAATAAAATAAAAACAAAGCATGTGTAAGACGTGCTTTAGAATATGTGGAGTGCGCCAATGGAATGCGTTCCGCAAATATTAAGCCTTGTAGAGATCTAGGACTGTTGGTTTAGATTTAGTGTTAAGACTATTAGAATGAAATTGCTAGATAGTGTAAACTACTTGCAAAGTAACTAATTTAAAAAAAAATTACACAATGCGACGAGCATTTCTTCTCTTGTTAATCCTCGAATCCCTTTTTCGAATCCCCGAAGTTAACGTTTCTTTGGTAGCGGAAATATGAATGTATCATGCAATGAGTAAGAGCTTTCCTCAGGCATGCAAGTTCAGTAATCCTGACACCAGTGATTCATAAATGTTGTTATTTGTCAATCTCCCGAACTTAAATTTTCTTTATAATTGTAGAAATAAGATCCACTATTCGGGGTCTCATACCATTAATAAGTTTTCCATCGAGAACTCCCCAACACGTACTTTAAAATTCCACCCAACAGCTGATGAAATCTCAAAACCAACTTGTCTCCATGTAATCGCTATAAATTTTAGATTCAATGGACATGATTATGTACATAAATAAATGTTAATCAGTTTTTTTTCAAATAACAAAATAGTTACGTAACATTCATCGACGCTAATTAGCTTAAGTGTTTTACGTAGAATATAAATTACAATGATATTCTTTTTACACTGAGTGGTGAACAGGTTTAATATAAAAGCTCAATCAAGTTAGTGTTGTCTTGACAATTACTGTGTCTGCATCTTACACTACATTTGCTCTTAAATAATTAAACTTGGGTAGGTACAAATGCAAATGACAATGCTATCAATTATGTAGATTTCAAGAGCCATTTTCGACTAAGAAGAGACACCTTTGAACACTTGATCGAAATATTAGCTCCTTACTTGAAATCAACTAATGCAATGGGAGTCGGAAGGCCTGCTCACACACCAGAAAAACAGTTACTAATAACAATAAGTATGTTATCTAACCAAAGTGTTTTTAGGTTTGTATAATAAGTAGTACCAGTACTTCCTACATATTCAATAAATTTATGCTATCATTGCAGGAGTATCGCAGAACAATATGATGTGTCGAAGTCTACAGCATGGTTATATGTGCATAAGATTTGTGGAATTTTAGTAAAATTATCTGGTAATTATATAAAGTGGCCAACAGGGGAACAAGCTCTTAAAACAATAACAGAATTTCAAGAGCGACAGGGATTTATTAATGTTATTGGAGCAATAGACGGAAGTCATATTCCCATAACTCCTCCAAAAAAGCAACAAAGGGCATACTTCAATAGAAATAAATACCATTCAATTATTTTACAAGCAGTGTGCAATGCTAATTATATATTTACAGATGTTTTCGTAGGTATGTATAATTTAACTAGGTAGCTGTAGTGTATAGCCAAAATTTAATTTTTTTTCTTCAGGTTTCCCTGGTAGCGCACATGATGCACGAGTATTTCGGAATCCGATTTAGGGAGAAAAATCGAAGATAATCCGGCAGCCCTTTTTCCACATAACAGCCATATTTTGGCAGACTCGGCCTATAAAAATACTAATTACGTTCTTACACCATTTCGAGACAATGGACATCTGACTCGACTACAAAAACAATATAATTATAAACATTCAGCGACTCGAGTATATATAGAGCAACATTTGGTTTACTGAAAGGCCGTTTCAGAATCTTAAAACATATTAATATATATCAAACTAAAAAGATTCCTCCATTAGTATTAGCCTGTTGTGTGCTTCACAATATATGTATGTTAAAAAATGATACTGTTGAACCAGATATTGATGACAATGGTCACCCTGAAATTTATTATAATGAAAATGATAATTTTGGTTTAAATAAAAGAAACCTTATTGCAAATGTACTTTATAATAATAATTAATAAATTAATTACATTATGTAAGCTTATAACATTAATAAATAAAGAACGTAATTGAATGTTATTTTAAAATATAGAAATAGCTATTTCTTTAGCACATTTATTAATTCTTTCAGCATATTCATTTTATCTGTATGGCGAGCAGCAGCATCTGCTCTCAACTGCTTCACCCATTGCGGTTCTTCGTTGGATGCATTCCTCTTACGGCAATTTTGAGAAATTACAGGTGGGTCTCGAGTAGGGGTGGTTACATCCTAAAATGAAAATTTATTTTAATTTTCAAAATAAGATAATAAATAAATAACGTACTTCTGCTCTACTTGAACTACGGGAGGATTCCTCTG
The DNA here is from genome assembly GCA_014611495.1 of Limonius californicus. NCBI lineage: Eukaryota > Metazoa > Arthropoda > Insecta > Coleoptera > Elateridae > Limonius > Limonius californicus. Next base: position 3,153 of record JABXWE010000432.1, on the reverse strand, counting down.
ATGAAGGCCCTGCATCATCCAACTGTGTACCGTATGTTAAGCCAGAGGTGTTGCTAGCTAGGCAAGTAGGTGTTACATCATCATCAGTGCCAAAAATATTATCGAACATAGCAAAATAAGGCCAATTAATGGCACCTCGACCAGTTTTTCCATTTGAATCTATTATTCGCTTGTAAGTCTTCTTAAGATTTCTGAATTTTAAATCACATTGATCACTAGTAAATCCAGTATTTGCTTTTTCATTTATTTTCTTAGCAATCGACAACCAAATCGATTTGTTACTCTTCTTGGCAGATTTAAATAAATGTACATTTTCTCTGTACAATTCTAACAGCAGCTTAATGTTTGCGTTTGTCCATTTGGCGCCAATTTCATCATTTGTTGTGTTTATCTCTAAAAGTATGCTTTGGATAAATTCAGAAATAATTATTTTTATATACTACTGATTACCTTCCAGGATATTTTCTCCCACGTAGTCATCGTCCTGAACTACATGTTCTTTGTTGAAATGTTGTTGAACAAGGGAATAATCCCCTTGAAATCCGCAAATTGTACATTCCGCAAGTTGCGAACTGTTCATGGTTTCGATTCAACACGTGACACCACCGTTCTTATATATTTTAGAGGTTATGTTGTTGTTTATCCCGCATTTACCGATGACTTTTGACGATCCACAAATCATTAACCTGGTAGATGCACCAGGTATATTCGGTAGAATTTTTAAACGCGAGGCAAGTTAACCGGTTAGATTTTCGAACGCAGCCGGTGCAAGCGGTATCTACCGGTATAATTTTCGTAAACGCCTAATGTGGTCTCGATATAACACTCTTAACTTTTATATTGAAAATATTTCAAGGCAGAAGATGGTAGGAAACCTTCTAAGAGTTCAACTTTTAAGTTTATATATTAACGTAAAATATGTGCTAAAATACAGCAGTTACAAAATTGGGGAGGTTTGTTTGGTAATACTGTGTATATAAAATGGTCCCAAATGTAACCAAGATTAAAACGCTCGGCATAATCACCTCCGAGTTTTAATAGTAGTTCTGGTGGAATATGGAACGCAAATCGATGCTTTGTCTGTTAAGACTTTATTGTTCCGTGACTGAAAATATTAAAAGGAGGGCACAGGGGAGTAATTAACTAATTGCGCCGGGGGTTGAAGCAAATCGTCTTTAGTTAAGCGAAGGAGGCTAATAAAATCGCTGCCGATGTTTACGACTGAAATCGTAAAGATAGGGAGTCAGTTTTGGGACTAATGCAATTTGTATAATTAACGTTTATTATGTAGATTGTGCAACGAACTTGTGACGAGCCTCAAAAGTTCCGCTCGTGCACTGCCGGCTATAAAAGGGTAAAGCTAGAGTAATTGCCAATTAATTTGCTGCACTCCAGCCAAGTGCGAGCGCTAAACTCTGTCGGAAAAAATGTGTTTTATAGAATTTTATTCTTAGTTTGGGCGTGTTTAAGGCACTTAATATCGCCATTATGAAATTATTTTATATAATTTTTTATGCACAATATTTCTAGTGATTTTAAGAGGGAAAGTCCGAATACAAGGGACTTTTTTGTTTTACCGAACGAGGGGTTGGCAACACTGCCTGTTCCGTCATAAACCATAACCTCAAAGTGTTGTCGTATATTTAGTGTTTAATTGGTATCTATCCTGATTTTAGGCCAATTTATAATAAGTGTGCCATTATCTAATTGCATCAAGGAAGAAATGCGGGCAGCGATGCGTTTTCCTCATTTAGAGAAGCAGAAATAATTCGTAGAATGCAGCAGCAGTATGGTGACAGTTGTTGAAGTCAGTGGTTCCTCCAGGGGAGTCGCGATATAGAGTTAGGGGGGTCGCGGGAGGATTTCCAAAATAAAACAAAATGCATTTTCAAGACATTTATTTCGGCCTTTCACAAAGTAAACAACGAGAAACTTGATTCGCACAAATATGATGTAGCAAATGGCACCAAATACTTTAGAGTTTTGTCCGCATGCTCAGGGTATTCTTGCATTCTTTTGGCCCAAAATTAATCTACGCTCTGGGTAAAAAAGTCTAGTTCCAACGTTCCATCACATCATATTTCAAGTTTTTGTTTCAGGTTTGTCGAAATTTCAGCTTGTTCAACGGAATTGTCTAAAAATAGATTCACTATCTATCTGTAGTTGTCATAACTGTTTTGAATTTCTTTTGGGGAAATAGTCAATGAGCTGTTTTAAATTGTGCGAACTAATTTGCATATCTGCAAACACGTGTTCGAAATTTACCATATTATCATCCATAACTAAGTCTTCCATGAGTTGTTGAACGCACTGGAATTAATCAAACTTTTTTTTTACAATAAGACCAAACCAGACCAGCATTTTGCATCTTACTTGTTAGTACTTTGCATGATAGTGTCGAATAAACATTTTCCGGCGATATTTCCGTGGATTCGTTCATCTATAATGATAAGTACGTGTACTTCTTAACATTCTTCTCAACATCACTTATTTTTCTTTGGATAGTATTATTAGAGAGGGGTATTGCTTTCATCTTGCCATCCTCTTTTTCACCAACCATTCAACAGCTGCTGATAAAATCAGATCTTCAGTAATTGTATGTGGCTTACTGGTTTTAGCAATGTGAAATGCAATTCGATAACTTGATACTGGTGCGTTTTCATTAGTAGTGGTTGCTGATGTAAAAGTAGATGCCCTTTGTGGAGGGCATTTAGCTCTAGCGGAAGGTTCTAATGACCGTTTTAAAAATTTAACCATCTTTGACAAAACTAGTATTGCTCGTACTTAACTTTAAATATTTGATAGCTATTTATTGCACTCAACACACAATCAGCAGTGCAGCACACAATTTTAAAATGATGACTAATCTTATCGCGGTCCGCTGCTTATACAGGGTGGTCCAAAGTTTACCTTTCAAACTTTAGGGGCTGATAAAGAAGCTCTAAATAAGTAGAAAAGTCCATAAGACCTTACTTCCTTAGGTGACTACTAACAAAGATACAGAGGGTTAAAGTTTTGCGAAAAACAATTGATTTTTTGTATAATTCGGAAACTATGAAAGTTATCGATTTTAAATTTTAGGGGCGGTCAAGCTTTTTAAGCCTCTATTGTATTACGAAATATTGTCTTTGAACTGCCACCAGAGGCGTCGTC
>JABXWE010000431.1:0-28229 GCA_014611495.1 Limonius californicus | reverse complement strand
TGTTTATGTTGCAAAATGTATACAAGGTGGTGAATTTTTCGATGCTCACCATTGGTATCTCGGAAACGGTAAGAGATACGAGATCGGTTAAATTGAACAAGTCTGAAAAGAAATCCTGTAAATGTTGATTCTTTTTTGATTTATCACGAAAAAACTGAAAATTGTGATTTTAGAAATAAGTTATTATCTTCCCTAACGTTGATGCTATTTCAATCAAACTTGGTAACTTTATGTTTTTGGTCACTGTGCGTTGAATGGCATTGACAGAATTTTCTAGGCCTTCTAGATTTCAAGCTGCTATAGAAATTTTATATCTTATGGCAATTTTATATTGGAATATCACACCATTAGATAGACAACAAAATTAGGTTTTCAAGTTGGTAACCAATATATCCTTTTTCTTCCAAAAAACCTGTTGAAATTCATAAAATCGCTTTCGCTTTGAAATACAATTGAAACAATATAGTTGGACCAAACTTTTACTAGCGAATGTTACGTTGTTGATTTATAGATAAGCTGCAAGTGTTAGGATCGTTGTAGGTGGGCGATCAAGAACGTATTCAGGCAAGTTTGTGAACGGATAAATAAATATGTTATACAACCAGAAATGCTTAAAATGATACTTTATTTTTAAATTATCTATTATACACATTTGGCAAGCTTTTCTAATATTATTAAACGCAAATTTACATTTTATTTTATTTGTTTAATTTACTTAGAATCGATGTCACTAATTCTGAGGGGGGTAATCTCAAAACATTATGGCCGTTTGCAAGGGCAGTTTCATGAACGAAATATGATTTTTTAAATTCGGTTCTTTTATTGGTTTTACCTAATCATATTAGCATAATTTCGAAAACAAATGTTTCATATTGCAAAACAAATTTAACATGATTACCACCTACATCGTTAGTGGACAACAGCACTCATTATATCCTTAAGATATTTGACAATATTCAGGGAATAGATGGTCGGCCATTCGGTAGTTTTAATTTATTCTTACCTACATACTTTTATAATAACATGTTATAATATATATTATAATTATACCCAGTTTCAATAAAAAGTTACATCGCCGGATTTTACTGCCATTGTCAAGAAAGTTAAATGCGGCCCTGGCCACAGGCCAACAAGCACCAACGCTATTGTGCAGAGATTACATGCTACCTGCTAACTGGTAATCGCATTTGAGTAGGGATTTAAACATGCCCTGCTAAAAGTTTGGTCCTACTTAATTAAAGTGAGAGATTGTATTGCTAATTGTCATTTAAACTGTAAATATTGCAAATATTTTATTGGTCTAACGAATCAAAATATTCAGGATTTCTTCTTCAGATTCTTAATTGCCGAAAGAAAGCGCAACTTTTCTCTAATTTAACTGACCTCGTGTCTCTTACCGTTCCGAGATGTCAGTGGTGAGGATCGAGAAATTCACCACCTTGTATAAATCTTGTTTCGTCGCTAAATACTATTTAATAAATTGTGCAAGTTTAATTGGTCATGGAATATAAAAGTATTGCTTTTTCTTGATTTCATCCGAATACAATGAAATTTAATACAAGGTAAGTTTATTGGATTCACGGATAATGATATCATTCGGGTATTGTTATCACTTTGGCGAAGAACGAACCGGACGTATACGACTACATACGAATAACATGGTTCATAGTAATCATGACTTTGGTTTATGTTATCAATTTGGTCTTAGGAATATTTAGGTCCACGAACAATAACATTGTTTGCATGCATTTTTTTGTTTGTATTTCCAAACTCGAGGGGTACCGGACTATTTTTCTCTCGTAAGTTAACAGCCGGCAGGCTGGTTGGCAGCAGCTAACTCCGTTCTATTCTAGCCTTAGATCTTAGTTTAAAAAAATAATATTTTAGAACAATATAATAAGTAGCAACATCACAATTAACCATTTTAAAAATTTAAACAAAAAAAAACCGCATTGGGAAAGACGATCCACTGGAATCTGCATTAAAACTCTGGTTCCCTAGTGTCCGTGAACATGTAGAAGCACTTAACAGATTGATACGCCAGAGAGTGGAAGAACTTGCGAAGAAACGGAAATGGAAAAATATATTTTGTTGTAACGGAAGGATGGTTTTACCGTTTATTATCATTAGTTGGTTATTGTTATCAAAAACCCGGAGTTCCAATGTGATCACATTAAGCGGCGTGCATAGTATTTCAATTTTTTTAACTGTGTCATCCTACAATCATAGGTTGAAAATAACATAAATATACAATGTTTTGATAAGAAAATTAATTACCAACCAAATTAGGAAAATAATAAATAACTCATTGTACATCATACATTCACAGATGTATAATTCTGATAACAGACAAGTTTTAAGAAACAACTGTTTTCCGTAGCCATTCTTTCGTACATTTATTTATTTATAATATTAAACTGAATAAACCAATTTATATTGTATTTGTACTTACCATTCCTCTTGCATCGTAGCAACACCAACGAAATCACCAAATTAACGCAGACTCCAAAAGCAATAAATACGTAATAACAAATCAAAATCCACAAAGGGATCGAAGTGGCTTTCAAGTATAGATCTTCTGTCGTATTTAAGAAATTTTCTGACTCATTAATGTGGTTCATTTTTGAAAAGGATGGATTGCCGACACTAATGTCCACTTGAACCTTTAAACGATCAATTTAAAATTCGTAGGCGTTTTAAGAGAGCGTAAAATGTATTCCGTGAACGTCTAGCTAAACACTGAATGTAATACTTTATTCAATACATGTGGTTCAATCCAACAAAAGCAATAAGTAACATTAATATTGGGAGCAATGCCCAGACGCATCAAGTACCGAACAGTAGTTTATTCTTAGAAGCAAAAAATTTCAGTGGTGTCGCCGGATGCAACTACATACCACTACTGAATAAATCTGCTGCTGCTGAAAACTTTTATGTTTGCACCTAGTAACCTAACGAACCGTAACAACATTTATTATTTAAACGATATAGTATAGGTCTTATTACACACGTTTAAATTGCAGGAAAGTGTAAACTGATTTGGCAAATTAATAATACGTACATAGTAGCAATGTATTAAAAAACTGACAATAAGAAGAAAATTATTCAAGCCTAATAATGCTGTATATATTTATTGATATATTTGAAAATTAAATATAGGAATGACTTTGACATGTAGTCTTATACAGGGTGGCCCACCGGAATCGAAACAAGTGTGTTTTGTGACACTAAACCTAAATTCTTGGAAAAACGCCCAAACGTGTCAGTTTTGCCAGGGGTCATTTCCGTTTTGCTATCCTCAACGTTAAAATTGGGGTGATTTTCACCCTACAATTGATAAACGTCAGGGGCTATCAAAAGACAGCATTCGAAAGCTCGATGAGTTTGCTTTACAGTAGTGCTTTCTGTTATGTTCTTTTAAAAATTGCCACTCTGAATTAATGTCGTACTCTAATTGCCGCTTCATAGGAATCAAAAACGTTATTTTAATTGCCATTTTTATGTTAATAACAGTTTTCGCTATTTTGTTTTTCCAAGATTGAGTTATGTTAACGGTTCCCTTTGTAAGCCGAAATTGCCGAATATTGTTTTTTCGCGCCTGACCTTAGACGTTTTCTGCGAATTCACGTGCCGAAATTGTTCTGGAATATTTCATGATATTTCGAATTATGTTGCAATGTTTTCGGGGAAATGCAGCTTCACGTCGCGTTAAGTCTTCAGTCAGTTTTACATCTTCAATGGATCCGGTCGCTCATTCCATCTACGAGGGCCTTAAAAAGTTGGCCTTACATCTTCGCCAGACTCCGGTCTCTCAAATTCCATCAATCGGGGAGGCCGTAAATAAATTGAGTGCTGCAAGGTGCGGCTTGGGTTTTTTGATGGGTATACCTTGTGTAATTTTCGTTTCGCTGTTTTACCATGGGGTGAAAACAGAATATCGACAATTGTCGGATCTTATAGAAGTACGCTAGGATTTTAACCCAGAAAAGGCAATTTATTGCGAATTTGCCCATCGCCGTTGGGCGGATTAATATCGAGCCCATTCTTTGTACCTGCACCTTGTGACGCTGTTGCGATGAACTCCCATTTCATCCAGTCTTCAGGGGCGTACCTGCGGATTTTTATCATCATCCTGTGAACACCTCGAAATTATGCCTGTCTCGCTACTCCATAGCCAAGGTAAAGAACAAGTTTTTCCTCTGTGCTGTGAAGAAAGAACCCTTTTTCGCGTCAGCTTGCAAAATTTCCAGGGATTGAACCTTTTTATATAACAAGAAGTGACCTTCAGTCGCCGACTGTCTTTTTTGTGTACTACAAAGTTCAGAATAATATTTTATATATGCTGTGTCACTCCTGTAAGCTCCGGCGTCGCTGGCCACGTAGGTGTTTTGAAAAATATAAATGAAGTACGCCAGCGGCCTTTAATATAGAACTATAAAATTGTCATTTGCTGTCATTTCTTTGTACATTTGTCATTTTTTTAAATAACTCAATTATACGTGTGTTAAAATGTCCTGCCTCTTTTATTATTGTGCATTCTGTATCTGTGTGTGTGTACGAATTTTGCAATCTTTATGTATAGGAGGAGGCACAATAAAGGTGAGTCCGATTCCCGTAAGCTGCTGACTTCTCGGCCTTCCACGCCGACCTACAATCAGCTGTATTTGGAAGGTGGCGCCCACTAATTTTGACCCACTCTGTACACAACTAGGAAGATTTCCTCCCGTAAGCGATTTTCATGAACTCCCCCTACTCCTCTGAGCTAAGCTGTAGGCCTTTTTCCACCTATCCGGTTGCGGGTTGACGAAAAAGCTCGTTTGGCCCGTAACAATTCATTTTTGGATTCCGAGCATTAGTTCCCGCGGAAATGCAGTTCGAAATTTCAGGGTAGGAAATGAGCACGATCAGCGACCATACAGTAATAAATGTCATCACATTCTGGAGCGATTAGACGTCATTCGTTGATTATACGTTGTCGTAAATCTTGTAAAGAATTGGGTGGAGTTGGATAAATTTTACTCTTGAAATGGCCCCACAAAAAGAAATATAGCAGAGATGAATCTGGCGACTTTGCGGGTCAATAAATAGCGCCTCTTTATTCAATCCATGGGCCCGGGCACTTTTGAGCGAAATACTGTCGGTAAACCAGTGCATATATAGAGGGAGCAGCAAAGGATATTCGAGGTAATGATCTTCGTTCCGTATATCAGTTAAGATTGAATCAATGTTGTCTTTTAACAATTCCAAGTACACCTGTCCAGGAAATATAAAAGGATCAACGAAGCAATCACCAAAAATGCAAGCCGAAATTTATTTTTTCAGGGTTTTGAGGTGTTTCGTGAATTATCTTCGAACTACAATCTGACCAATAGCTATAATTAGGGCGATTGACTGGAAAAACAGACGTTAAAAAGAAGATTTGTATTATTTATCACCCCTTCACGTATAGCCTCAAAAATTGCAAATGGGGATCAAAGTCGTCTTCACTGAGCTTTTGAACAAATGCATCTTATATGGATAAAAGTCGTAGCGTTTCAAATTTTGTTGAATAATGGTTCGATTACTACCTGATACAATATAAAACACGCCTTTTTCGTTTTTGGTGGGCCACCCTGTATAATTATATTTGAAAAAATAAACATGTCGACGAGGGTATTTATTCCAGAGTTTCATATAATTGGGCTCTTATTAATTCGTGCTTAATAAGTTCTATTCTTATGAGACGAAAGAAATCATAATTCGCACAGGATACCAGCGTCGATGTATTAATTGTTTAAGTCCCTAAAAATTGTTATCAAATATGTTACATTCCGTAAACTTAAATCTAGATTTACGTAAAACGTTACCGTTTACTTAAACCAAATTGAGTGAAACTGTAGGAAGTGTAGTTTAATGTAGAACATCTGTTAGTAAAGAATGGGAATAGATCGTAAACCGAAACCTTTGGAGAAGGGCCGTTTCGGATATCTTGAGTACTCATTAACGAAAAAAAATGCACGAAATTAAACAATAATATCTGTGTTCGTATTCAAAAGCAAACTAAATATTTATAAGAAGTATAAGTATAAGAAGTACGAGGTTTATTCGGAAATTAAGCGCCAATCGGCCGTAAAACCAAAATGTATTGTTGACACAAAAATTATTATGTTTAAGTCTTAGACACACCCCTAAACTATTTCTCTACATACATGTACATACATGCATACAAACAGTGTTATGCATACATGTAGTCGTCTTTCGAATTTAAACACATCATTTCGTGGTATAAGTTTTTGTAAACCTTCCTGCGGTCGGCCGTTATTGTGCAAAAGAAGGACTGCAGAGCAATCACTAAACCTAGCCTTTTATTACCCTGAAAAGTGCTCTCAACTGTCGTAAGGTCTCACTGTACACGTCTGCGTTAATTGTCGTATCACGTTCTAGGAAATTAACCAACAATACGTCTTTCCTGTCCCAAAAAAAACAGTAGCCATAAGCTTTCGGCTTCGAACATTTACATCAACGTTTTGGCTTTGCTGCATTGATTGTTGCCTGGCTTCAACATTTGCGTAGGAAATCCAAGTCTCGTCGCCAGTCCCAATGTATTTAAGGTGCTCATCGTCAACCGTTTCTTCAATAATTCTTAATTAGTTTTATAGATAAAACAGGTGCGGGGCATAGTCAGTGAATTTAGAAATATCTTTTTTGTATTCTATTTACAGATAATCTGGAATAAACAGTAAAAGGCCAGTATTTCAATTACCCACAAGATCCTCTCCTCAAACTTAATTGTAGCAACTGCCGCCCCTCTAATGTGCATTTTATACAAATTTTGCACAAAATTCTGTAGATTCATGTTCTAAAGGCTATAGATTTTTTTCAAAGTCAGCGTCGCAGCGATGCGTAAACGAGGGCGGTAAAGTATATATTTACCACGTGTTTACCCCGCCGCGCCGACACTCCAAGGCACTCTCTCTTATCTCGCTCGCGTTCTTCATTGCTGCAGCTTGTTTACTTTGTCGCGCGTTCATGTAAAATAAATAAATAAAAGCGCTATGAACGTATGCATCAAATGCATGAAACCTTAATAGAATTGTAAATTATTGACAGTCACGTAATTATTTTTACAGTTTTCTCACAGATGTCAACGTAATTTGCACTTATCTGCGCATGCTCACAAACATAATTTTGAACAAAATTCATTTCCATGTAATACATGCTTTGCACTAAACTAAAAATAAATCCTAAAGAGAAAAAGTCTCCCATACTATTTTGTTATAAACATTCAGTTACATATTATTAAAAAATAATTTATAATTTGTCATCGATAGTGTAAAATATAAAAGCTTGTCTTCCTAGTTTTTTTCTTAAAAACTAATTTGCAATTTTGAAAATGCTATATTATACCAAGGCATTTCTAATAAAGTTATTATATATTTATAACAACTACAATTAGAATGTGGTTAAGTTAAAAATTGGGAACAATGTTAATTTAAAAAATGAAAATCTTATTTGTACTTTTCTAACGAATTAAGTTCGCGATCGGTTATTAAAATTATATACCTATTATTGTTAAACTTATATTTTTGAATATGTAGTTTAAATTAGTAATTAAGGATACGTTATAAATACATCAAAATCGTTACAATAAACTGCGTTAAATTATTGTTGTTAGTAGCTTTTACAGTGTAATGTAAATATTGCAATCATACTGAAGCATTTGGCCTTTCGAAGCAAAAGTAACTTTCATCAAAAAACGTTACTTAGGGAATGTGTATAAAAAATTGAGTCATAAGATGAGTTCGACTTTATAGTTTTTTTTTATTATTGATAATTTTAACAATTGCTATAAAGTCTCTTTTTTGTTTACATAAGAGGCTTGTTCAATTGAAACCCATCTTTGATCAACTTAGCCTTGAAAACAAATGCAATAATTCAAATGACGTTTGTTAATGTTAGTAGTGTTTGTAAGCAACACATTAATAAGTTGATGGCGTTTGAATTTGGTTCTGACTTTTAAAACTTCGATTTTGAAATGGCGTTTCTTGTTGAAAATCCGTCCAAGTTTGATCAGCGTGCGGTCCTACAATTTTTATGCGCTGAGGGTGTGCAGCCATTGCAGATTCATACGCGAATGCAAGTAGTGTATCGAAATGCGTGTATTGCGTACCCGACAGTAAAGAAATGGTGCCGAAAATTTAAGAATAGAAAAGAGGGACTATGAATGAGTCGCGACCAGGTGCACGGTGTACTGCATTAACAGAAAACAATATGGCATGTGCAGAAGGTCTTATTATAGAAAATCGTCGAATTTCAATTAGAGAAATTTCAGAAATTGTTGGTGCGAGTGTAGGATCTGTCCCAATCTGGGTTACAGCAAAGTTTGTTCGCAATTTCACAATGGATTCCTCGTTTCTTGTCTAATGAACAAAATGCTTGCGAATGGGCTTATCTCTGCAACATCTCACAGACGATAGGCAAAATGGTGATGACTTTCTTCTGTCAATAGTTGCTGGTGACATTCTACGAGCCATTTAGTAAGTTATCATCGATGCAGTGGAAGCATTCAAGTTCATCACCATCGACGAAGTTTAAAGCACAACCTTCTGCAGGCAAGGTGATGTTAGCAATGTGTTTCGACCATGAAGGACCAGAGTAAACGTCAATGCAAATTTGTACAATGAAACTTTGAACAAGCTTCATCAAGCAATAAGACGGAAACGTCCAAGAAAACTTACGTGTGGGTTCATTTTGCTGCACGACAATGCTAGGCGGCTAGGCCTCATGTTGCTATTGTGGTAAAAGAAAATCTTCAATGAAAGAAATGAAGGGTTTTAGAGCATCCACCCTATAGCCCGGATCTATCGCCTTGCGATTTCCATATTTTTGAACCGCTGAAAAAGGCGTTAAAAGGTCGCCATTTTGAGTCTGACGCAGAAGTACAGATAGCTGTGGAAGACTTCTTCAATCAGCAGCCACAAAAATTCTGAGCAAGGATACGTCGCACAGTGGGATCAGTGACCATAAAAGCTGGTATTAATTCAAAAATTAAAGTGCAGTGAATACATTCGCTTTTATGACACTAATGTAGCCAACTTGGGCGCATAAAACTGCGCATGCCTCGGGACCGACAACCTCCTTCCTGCCCCTTGCCGAAGTCGAGAACAATAAGTTGTGGAGACCGCGTGTGGCGTTGTAATTAAGACAATTTGTTGAGTGAATTTTGAAGACTGTGTTTTGTTTTGTAAACCGTTCTAAATTTTACTTTTTTGTCATGGAGCCGTCAACCTCAGGTATGTATTATATTTTCAGTAATTTTTATTTTGTGAAAAAGTAGTAGGTACCACCTAAATAAAAACGTTTAGAAGTCATCATTGCAAAATTTTCTGGAAAATATTGTGTTCGTAGAAACAGGTAAACTTTTAGTTGTGTATCGAGCCATATCGAGCACTTTTGTTTGCATGGTCAAAATGTGTAGTTATGGTACAATTAGGGCACATTTTAATATTTTGCGATTTTTTGCGATTTTCGTTTTAATAGCTAACAATATGGCGGTCTTCTTTGAAGTGTGTGAATTTTATTAATTATTATTTTTCTTGGTTTCAGGACGAGTTCTGACAATATGTTCATAACATGAAAAGAACTTTTCGATATTTTGAGAAGTTCTGGACAAAATAAAATCGAAGATCAATTCATTTATTTAACAAACCATATTCAAGAAATGACAAGGTGTCCTGAAAAGTATATAAAGGACCTAAATAGCAAAATATGCCACTTTAAGTCCGAATTCAAGTCAAGATGGATGAATGTAGGAAGATCAAAAACTAGATTTGTCATGAACAAGGCTCGGATTTATATGCACGCTAAAGTTACAAAATATGCGCATATATATGCACACAAAATTGGTTAAATATGCACTTATTTATGTAAAATATGCCGTATTATATGCAAAATATGCAGCATTATATGCAAAATTAAAAAGTAAAAGTTGCAAATTATTAAAATCCATTTTATTATTATTTACTATAATATTTATCTTCAACAACAAACCCAGAAAAATACAATATTAAACTAATACTTAAAATTACGTAAAATTAAAAATAATATTAGATAAAATAATAATTAGAGAATTATTGCTATGTATGTATTTATTCTTTATGTTTGATACAATTCTAACTATTAATTATGATATGTTTCCCAAAAGAACCCAGAAGAAACGACTGCCTTTTGTCAGATAATATACATTTCGTTTCATATGAAATGCACCACCCATTAAATATGTGGTAAATCGACCGATTCCCCCTGACAACATCCGCTTTGTTTACCTACGTATTTCTTAGAACCTTTTAACTGGTCAGCTGGTCACTAAGCTGGGTCTAATTAGCTAGGTTTTGCTTGTTAAATTTTCATAACCAGGTAAACACTAATTCTTGGAAATTCCTAAATTCCAGCATTGGTTTAGTCGAAGCACCCCAAGAATTTTCAGTTTTTAGAATTTAGTGAAGAAAAATGCTTCAATATGCATTTAATGCAAATATATGGAGCAAAACACTAAAATATGCAAAATATGCAAAATTAAAATGGTGTCATTTAAATGCATTTCACTAGACACAGATAGATACAAAAGCATTTAGTTGGCATATCGATACTTTAGAATATGCATTTTGCATAAAATCCGAGCCTTGGTCATGAAATATAGTAATTGGCTAGACACTTCAATTTCGTTTACACCCTACGAGCCTTCGAAATTAAAGCAGCGAGGACGTCCAACAGTTGCTTTTGAAGAAAGTAATGAGCGCACCAAGCGCAAAAAGAACGGAACACCTGCGGAATTCTACGCCTATTGCGGAATTAAGTTTCGCTACACAGGCGAGTCTAAGAACATCTGGACATACAGAGGCTTCCAAATTAGTTCAAGAGATCACCTCAATCAGCCCTACACGAGCAACTAAGATCAGAAAGGCTTACAGATCATCCCTCCAAATTCACTCTGGCATAATGTCAGGTGAAGATGCCCTAGCTTATAAAATTATACAATCAGAGAAGAAAAAATGCTACCCAAATAAAGAATATATTAAAATAAGTCCTACTTCGGCAGAAGTGCAATCACAAGCTCTTCTGAACAACACTGTGCAACGTTTGATTGCTGTACAGGACACTGTTATAGCATTATTGAGCAACGAGGAATCGAAAATACTATGTTTGGTATCGAAGTGGGGCTTCGATGGCAGTTCAGGCCATAGTTCGTACAAACAGGCGTTTTATGGATGCGAAGCCAGTGATTCGGCCATATTTATAACATCTATAGTACCTGTTCGTCTAGTATGTGACCCAGAAACAAGGAACCCTAAAATAATTTGGCAGAACCCACGTCCTTCTTCTACGAGGTACTGTAGGCCTTTAAAAATTGCATTCTTAAAAGAATCAACCCAAGTTTCTGTTGCAGGAAAAAAACAGGTAGATGAAGAAATAAAACATCTACGTAGTAGTGATTTCATCTATAATGACAGATTAATTTCAGTCAGTCACAAATTGATTTTTGCAATGGTTGGCGGTAAGGTGTACAACGCTCTCACAGATATCTCATCTACACAGAAATGCTATGTTTCTGGCGCAACATCGAAAGATTTTAATTCCATTGACACAATGATTAATAGAGAAATTAAGACTGAAAACTTGCAATTTGGAATATCAGTATTACATGGTTGGATACGAATTTTTGAATGCCTACTACACTTAGCTTACAAACTTCCCATCAAAAAGTGGCAACCGTGACGTGACAACGATAAAAAAGTAATTTCAGAAACCAAACAAAATACCCAAAAGCAATTTAGAGCGAATCGTGGCCGTCCTTAAACCCGGTTTTGGAAACTCAAATGACGGCAACACGGCCAGACGCTTTTTTTCTAATCCTGAACTCTCTGCAGAAATCACCAAAATAGATGTAGAATTGATTAAAAAAATTTATATTATATTAGTAGTAGTATCATGTGGACATTTAATTAATATCGATCAGTTCCGGGAATTTACACATAATACTGCTAGACACTTTGTGAAAACGTATGATTGGTATTGTATGCCTCCTACCCTACATACATGTTTTATTCATGGACCAGATATAATATCCTCTGCTTTGTTGCCAATTGGCCAGTTATGTGAAGAGGCTCAAGAAGCAAAAAACAAGGATTTCAAAAAGTTCCGTGAGCATTATTCCAGAAAATGTCGAAAAAAATCCAATGAGGATATTTTTAATTTATTTTTATTAAGTTCGGATCCCATAATTACCAGCAAGAGGAAGCTACCTAAAAATAAACTCCAATGCTTGCCAAAAGAGGCTTTAGATTTGTTAGTGCCTCCACCTGTCTTCGAATGTCAAGACGATGATGATGATAATGATAATGATGATGACGAAGAATCATTGCATTTTGATTCTGATGACAGCTATTGACAAATATTATGGGTAGTTATACGTATAAGCGACATTTTACTAAAAATGCTTTATTAAAATTAAAAGTTTATTTTTTTCAAGTTTCTGAAAACTTTTGTAATTTTTATGTTCAATAAATTAATTTTCTTTCTTACTCAGCCGTTTCAATTTTCATCCCCTAAAAACCACCCCAATTTATCAATGGGATTTTTTTAATTATTTTTCCTGTAATCACGACATTAATTAGGACCAGTTTCATAAGTCAGAATTTATGCCAAAAAAAAATGTTTATTCTGCCCCACTGTGCGTCGGTTAGTAAAACAATGGGATAGGTGCCTTAACTGTGACATTAATTATTTGTAATTAAATTGTTGAACACATTTTTTATAAAGCGAAGATGGGTTTCAATTGAACACACCTCGTATAATAACATTTTTGTACGTTATAAGTTTTGCCTTTAAGCATATGCGACCAGATATGCTGCTATGCCACTGATCATTGTTTAAAAGAATTTACCTTTATAAAAAGTTAGCCTCAAGGTTGATTAACATAAATACCATGATAATATCCGTATTTGAAATTAATGCCGAAGGTAATGCCATTTTTTAATTGTATTTTTGTAGTATTACTAAGTATTTCGCTACATCGCATGTTTGTATGTAATTTGACATCATTGTATACCTATCTCTACCTCGGAACGTTAATTTCTTATTACTAGTCTTTGATTTTTAAATAAAATAAAACAGGTTGGGATCTACGAGTAATTTAGTCTAAAGAAAATCAAATAATTTCCTAGCTTTGCTGCACCCCTGATAATAAAGTTCAAGAGTGGCGTTGTACTTGTGGGGTTACTTTGACTAGCCAACCAAGCACCAGCAGCAGCAGCAGCTTCTGTAACATTTTAAGATATGTACGGAATTTTGCATCAGATTAATTGTAACACCAGTTATTTGAATTTGTGCCACCGAATTCATTTAACATTATTTTCGTGGACATTTGTTTTCGGGGAAATTTTTAATATGGCCACTTTTGCCATGACTATATAAAGTTAGGCTATCATTTCGGTCCACCCAAACATTTCCACGCTATTTAATATTTTGTTTTGTTTTTTTTTACTCTTAGAATGTAAACTTCTTAAGTTCATCTAACTGTAATTTTCAAAAATAACTACATAACATTAAGAAATCATAATTACTATTTGGAAGTTGTATTGCAGTACTGAATAGTACGGAATATTCTACGATTGCTGTACTCCTAATCATCAAGTGTGAAATTTGCGTCACAATCGTGAGGTTACTTTGATCAGTCATGGTTGCGACATTGTATGATAATGTAGGAAGCTACAGCTAGATAAACAAATACCCGCAGAAAGAATACGTCATTTATATTTAAAAAAATATATACAGTATCTAACACCCCCGATCTACTAACTGTCTAACGGAAATACACAAATGATATAAATCATTTCCTTAATAAACTTAAAGACCTGTAATATACGATGCCTTAAATATAAATGTAGGTACAAGAATAATTAACATTGTTAAAAAGAGTCTCAAAAGACAAGCTGACTATAAGAACATCTCGATTTGCCCCAAACAAAAAATCCCGCCCAGACAGATTATGATGAAAGTTATTCAATTCAATTGTATCGGTTACTATACCTACCCGATTATGGGCCGGTTTCTAATGTTTCGATAAAGTTCTAGACAAGCTAACAGTCAAATTTATTCTCCTTGTTATGGTATTTTTTGTCTTTCAATCGTCGGATAGTTTACATCAGAGCTTACTTTACTTATTCCATAGGATTAAACTTATCGGGTATAGTAGAAGCAGCCGACAGTACTGTTTCGGCAGGATAAGGTGACTACGAGTGTGTATGAGGTGATACGAAATATTTCAAGCGGATGTAAAAGTAAATAAAGCGTTTATTCAATTAATACTATTTTTCCGGCGTAGTAGCTAATAAATAGATAAATTTTACCAACTGAAAACGCGGAAATTTTGAATCATGTAAATCCATACCGAAGGCTTATCGTCGTATTCATTTTGATTTTTCGGATGATTTCAATTTTTCTGAAGATTTTAATTAAAAAAAACCATTGTTTAAACATCACTGGAAGAAATTCAAATGAGTGTAGGAGGGTCTTTTTCACACCGGGACGGGCGGTGGGAATTTTTACAAAGTAAATATAATAAATAACTAAACACCCACCGATAGGGTCTCGAAATCGGTTATGTGTATTTATCAAACCTAATTCTCGGGAATTCAGGATTTGGCAGCTTCAGACATATACGCGGTGATACGAAATATTTCGAGCGGATGTAAAAATAAATAGAGTGTTTATACAATTAATACTATTTTTCCGGTGTAGTAACTAATAAATAGATAAATTTTACAAACTGAAGAAGCGGAAATTTTGAATCATGTAAATCCATACCCAAGGCTTATCGTCGTAATCATTTTGATTTTTCGGATGATTTCAATTTTTCTGAAGATTTAAATTAAAGAAAACCATTGTTCAAACATCATTGGAAGAAATTCAAATGAGTGTAGGAGGGTCTTTTTCACACCGGGACGGGCGGTGGAGATTTTTAGAAAGTAAATATAATAAATAACTAAACACCCACCGATAGGGTTTCGAAATCGGTTATGTGTATTTATCAAACCCAATTCTCGGGAATTCAGGATTTAGCAGCTTCAGACATATACGCGGTGATACGAAATATTTCGAGCGGATGTAAAAATAAATAGAGTGTTTATACAATTAATACTATTTTTCCGGTGTAGTAACTAATA
Organism: Limonius californicus; assembly: GCA_014611495.1. NCBI lineage: Eukaryota > Metazoa > Arthropoda > Insecta > Coleoptera > Elateridae > Limonius > Limonius californicus. The sequence continues at coordinate 13,026 of JABXWE010000431.1, read as the reverse complement.
AATAGATAAATTTTACAAACTGAAGAAGCGGAAATTTTGAATCATGTAAATCCATACCCAAGGCTTATCGTCGTAATCATTTTGATTTTTCGGATGATTTCAATTTTTCTGAAGATTTAAATTAAAGAAAACCATTGTTCAAACATCATTGGAAGAAATTCAAATGAGTGTAGGAGGGTCTTTTTCACACCGGGACGGGCGGTGGAGATTTTTAGAAAGTAAATATAATAAATAACTAAACACCCACCGATAGGGTTTCGAAATCGGTTATGTGTATTTATCAAACCCAATTCTCGGGAATTCAGGATTTAGCAGCTTCAGACATATACGCGGTGATACGAAATATTTCGAGCGGATGTAAAAATAAATAGAGTGTTTATACAATTAATACTATTTTTCCGGTGTAGTAACTAATAAATAGATAAATTTTACAAACTGAAGAAGCGGAAATTTTGAATCATGTAAATCCATACCCAAGGCTTATCGTCGTAATCATTTTGATTTTTCGGATGATTTCAATTTTTCTGAAGATTTAAATTAAAGAAAACCATTGTTCAAACATCATTGGAAGAAATTCAAATGAGTGTAGGAGGGTCTTTTTCACACCGGGACGGGCGGTGGAGATTTTTAGAAAGTAAATATAATAAATAACTAAACACCCACTGATAGGGTCTCGAAGTCGGTTATGTGTATTCATCAAGGGCAAATTTTCGGAAACTCAGGATTTAGTAGCTTCAGACATGTACGCGGTGCACTCATAAAGTAAACACACAAACAGTCACAACCCCATTTCAGTACACACCAGCAAAGCATGGAACACACAAGCAATAATACATTACTACATTACCATTGCAACTTCTACATTTCTACTTACAGGGGGTCGGGTGTCCCCCCGTAGGATCTCCCGTAGCATCTAGTAGCTCACTTTTGGCACCATGATAGGACTGTCTCTAGTAGTTCTCGTTAAGGGTGAGGTGTTCTTGACAGAGCCGTCTTTAGTAGATGTTGGCTGATGTACCTAACCTGTAAAGGGTACCGGGTAACCGAATGTTACCACCGGTCAATGGATTCAGTTCCCCCATGTCATTGTGGTCACCAACCGACCTCCGCCAGCCGCCGTACAACTTGTCAAATGAAAACGTTCACTTGAGATGTGTAGAACAGGAAGCAAGACAGCATTTTGAGCGAAGGAGATGCACTTACTCTCGGTTTCCCACTTCGTCGAAGTACACTCATGTTAGTAAACGAACGGGCTCGCACCCATTTGCTAACACAAGTAACGCGTACTTTTTCTCAGAGTGTACCCTATCTGCAGTGCTCAACGTTTAGGAAGCTCCGCTGTAGATAACAGAAATATGCCACTGCGTAACTGAACTGAAGTGAAACTATTCATATGACGATCTGTATGTGCATCACAAGGAAAAGAGTGAGAGACAGGCTCTCCACGGGCCACTCTGCATTCAGGTCGAGGTCAAGCCGAGTGATTAGGCCCAATCACCGACTCTCCCAAGCATTAAGCAGCTTAAAACGGAATCCTGCGCTGGTACACAACCCCCAAGAACCTTGGAGAGCTCACTGGCTCCCCAAGCATAGTAAAAGAGGCCTCAATCATAAGAACACAGTAATTACAATTACTAACAGTACTATCTCAACAGTATTACATAAGCAAAAGCATTATCTACAGCTTCAATCAACAACTACTCATCTCGCTCAATCCCACTACCTTACAGGTAGCCAATAAATAGGTACACATCACTTCAGTGCATTTATCAACTAAGCAACACACATATACTGTTAATTCACTTATACCTAACGCGCGAACCCCGAACCCGTTTGAGAAGTCACTCCTACGGCCGCTTCGGATCCACTACCCTAATTTTCCTAAATCTTACGTAAAAACACCGCTCTGCGACGAGTCTCTGGCCTTGGAAAGGCATAAGCATAATTTTTTAGACAAGGGGGCTAGTTAACCACAATATTTAGACAGCTTTATTGACAACTATAACTATGCGAAAGAATTTGTCTAAAAATATTATTCCTACATGAGTTACACCAAATAATAAAATACTGTATAGTTATGTATACGAAACTGTTTATATTTCATAAGCCATTGTGTAACACCCCACACGCCGGCCTCGGTGGTCTAGTGGTTAGCGCGTTTGCCTTTGGATCCGAGGGACGCGGGATCGAACCTGGCTGAGGTCGGCGAGATTTTTCTAGCGGGGAAAAATCTAAAAATGCGCCTTCTGTCGGATAAGAAGTAAAGCCGTAGGTCCCGTGCCACTACGATGCGTGACACGTTAAAAATCACTACTGGAGTTGGAATTACCCCAGATAGGCAAAATTCTTAGTTAGGGTGTACAACGGGCCATATGGCCTAAGTGCATAGAGATGCATGGAAAACCGCGTCCTAGATCTCGCTCTTTCAAAGCAAGCAAGCAACACCCCACACAGCAGTTGCTTTTATGTAATGTTGCGATTGTATGCATTATATTATACTACTGCAGGTGGAATTAGTGGCGTTAGTAAAGCTACCACAAAAAAAAATATTGTAAGGGTTACACATACAATTGCAAATGTAAATCCCATATTTTACTACCTACTACGGTAAGTGGCGTTGAGTGACGTCCTTCACAGCCCCCCCCTGCGTTTAGTAACCAAAATATAGGTATCTTTGTTTAACTCACTGCTTTTAAGATAATGCTTTCTTTTCCGCACACCATTGTACGGAACTTGCCACACATTTTTTTAGACCTAATGGTAGTTAACCAGTAAGAGTTTGGCCGATACCTAACCAATAGATATAGAATAAGTTGTATTGAAAGAGGCAACAACGCTGTCGGGTAGATTTATCCTAGGGGTTTATTTTATACCGCCTGACAACTATCGCAGACTTTAATCGGAACATTGAAAGATCGGCTCTAAACAATATCCAACAACTTCCGTAGGAGCCGATCTAAAACCTCTAACAAATCCTAGACAACCTAACATACGTATATGTTATCTATTATAAATCTAAACTAATTTTAGGTACTTGCATTTGAATATTCAATGGTACTAGTCATAACGAGGTAACGTGCTGGCACTTGGTTGTGGTATTTTACAAAAACGATAATCTTACTACCTGCCGTAAGGTAACTATTTAAAAATATGGGAAAATGACGAGATAAGAAAAATGAATAATGTTAATGTGTCAGCTATCCCTTTTACACAATTTAGAAATGTTTATAATTTTTTTACTTATCGATGGGGCTTATTCACCGAATTTTACCAATTATTTTTTTCGTTGTTTTTCCGTTTACCAATTTTAATCCTTGCCACTCTACTGATACAACTCGAATCACTTCATCTACAAGCTCTCGGCCATTGTTGCTAAAATGTAAAAAATATTGTAAAATCTTGGATTCAAATATCTACACACCTATGCAGTATACACGGCGCCCCAAAAATAGAAAAAATATATTTTACGTGTTTGTCTACTTCGAGGCCTGTCTTTGATTTTAAGGCACATAACCATGATAACCTTAGTCAGGTGATCCTGATAAACTATACCTATTTAGCCTAAGTTATAACTAATTACTTAACACTGTGTAACCAATCACAAAATAGAATTTTCATTACTCCACACCTTGTTATCCAATTATAAACGTGTAATTAAAACATTGCCCAATAAATCGAGTGACAACGAAAATAAATACAATTGTGATAATTATATATGTAATTAATGTTGAAATGTTGCAATACTAATTCACAATTTTTACGAAATTTACAAAATTTTATATAGGGGGAATCCAATTTACTCGTCGTGGATAAAGTATAGTATTCAGCTCGCGGTAATCGCAATAATTCACAGAGATGATTATAGCACTTGGCTGCGGCTTGTGCTGCAAACTACATCCGCAAGAGTAATTGCCTACATTACTGCTCGTTGTTGAATAATATACTATTAAAAATAGAGCGTTACAGCGAACAATATTCTAAGCAATAATCAACACTAAAAGTATTAATGTTTGATAGAATAATTTTACAAGCCGTTTCGTTGGAAGAATCTAGAAATATTTTGACAGTGCCTGTACATATGGGGCACTACCTGTTACAATCTGCCCAAAAATAATTTTTCTAATATTTCATATAAGCCAGATATCAATTCTTCCCAACAGACTCACCCTGCATATGATACAAATGCTTAATTAAATCTTTTATGTCTAGAGTATCCATAATATTATTTTCTGTTGATATTATTGATAAATTGGTAAGACGTTCTTCGGACATTGTTGACAGCTAATATTTTTTATTAATTTTAGCTTTGAAGATCGAATACAGGTAGCAGTTGTGGATTTTACTGTTAATTTCTAAATCTATATAGTAAAGTTTTTATAATTTTACTGTATTGTATAAAAATTTACTATTATTTACAGCATTGAAACGGCGCCCATTCTGATCAGGCATCTTTGTGCAGGGCACAACCTGCACACCCGCACGGAGCGGCTGTAACCTATAATAATATAATTTTGACAAATAACAAACTCTATAGTGCGAAGAATCGTCTGAATTTGAGTCTTGGGAATTCTCTTTTTCAGTTTTATCTAATCTCATTCACACAGTAGGTCGACGGTCAGTATTTGATCATATTGATAATATGCAGCAAAGCACAAAAATACAAATTCATATCAACAAATCAATTAATTCTTATATTTATATAAATTCATGTTATTAATTATTCGTTGTAATTAGGTATATTTCTGTTATTTGGTTAAATATATTTTACATTTTTAAACATTTTCGTGCTCGACAGATGGGCCCTGGAGCAATTGCTCCTCCGCTCCCGACTTAAACCGCCATTGATCATTCTTTAAATTTCTTAGACATCCCACCTGCATCAAGGATGTCATCAGCCTATTTTTTAGAAACAATTCCGCCACCTGAGGTGTCTCAAACACCCCCTGAATTACTTTATTAGATCCTTGGCGTAAAGTAAAATTTGAAAGAAAAACACTGAGGAAATAAATAAGTTAGTAGCTGTATATCATTTGTCAGTATGCAATTTTCATAAACTGGCATTCGACCTTCTGATTCCTCTTTATTTTTTGTTTAGTACGTTTATCAAATTCAGTAATCGAAATGTCCTGAAAACTAATTATAGACACGCTTCCCATCTGCGTAAAATGCAGTTTCGTAAACGCTTTGGGGTGTATAATAATAATAATAATAATAGAGTCAATTTCAATAGGCCTTATTTACTTTTTGTGCTTTATACGTATTATATTACAATATTTTACCCTGAATTTCGACGTTGTTGTGGTTGATCAACCATTCCTGCAATACACCTTTTTTGCAAGAAAATGTGGGTGGCTTGTCAAACTGCACTGAATGATACGGTGCGTTGTCCATAACCACGACAAATTTTCCTTGCAACTTGTCCAAAGCAGGAATCAGCTGATTAACCTACCAATTTCCCCATTCATAGTTTTATGATAGTCCCTGTCGTTGTTCTTTGAGTCTAGTAACATGTCGCACCCTTCCAAAAAACCTAAATTACATCCGGCATTCAAAATCGTGAACCTCTTCCCCTCACTTTTAATTTTGGCTGGGTTACTTTTAAGATCGGTTTCGTGTACTCATTGACGACTCACGGATCCAATTTGGTAGATCCACGTTTCGTCTAGGTACACGAATGTCACATTTTCACTAGAATTTTGATATTGGAGAAGTTGTCTCTAAAATTTAATTTTGCAATTGCATATTTAAGAAATAATACATGCTTACCCTAAATATATCAATTAATGGATTTATCATGGTAAATCGTGTGAAGTCTGGCCTATCTCTTTTATAGTGGTTGAAAGCTTTCACAATTTGCAGTTTAGTCACTTTGTTAATAACCTTCATCATTCTGACAATTAAGTAGGTATATTATGTGTTTTATTATTTCTAAACTTACTAGATTATTTTAGAAAAGTACGGGACCTTAGATCTGGCAACTGGACATTTTCATTTTGACATTGCTGGAAATCAATCAAGTAATATTTAAGAAATGTAACTTAAGAAAGAAAAAACAGCCTGCTGGATGGCAAATCAATCCTGAATAGATTATATTAAAACATGCTAAAATATCATCAACGTAGCGGAACCAAAATATAATTTTCGAAGATTGATTTGATTCAAAAATTCGATCCTCTAAATTTATGGAACATTTAGAGGATCGAATTTTTGAATCAAATCAATCTTCGAAAATTATATTTTGGTTCCGCTACGTTGATGATATTGCTAAGGTGGTGAAATTGGACTTTCCATTGGTAAACTTTTTTTCTGAAGATAAATTTGATCAATAAAATAAAATAATTTTGATTAAAGCAAAGTTCAAATAATTCAAACATTTTTGTTAATAAAAATATTATTTAATTAATCGAATTTCCATGTCTACCGCAAAGATTTTTTATTAATAAGATAAAATAGGTATAATCTGCATTCAACAGTATTTATGTGTGATAATAAAAAGTAGGTATTACATAAAAATTTAAAACATAACTGAAGGGGGCTCCAAATTTTAAAAATGGGAAAAGCATCCTCATTCTCTAATGGGACCCTGTTAGCAAATTATATTTATTATCTCTAGATATTATATTATGAAGTTTGTTTAAATATATGTGTACTACACAGCACCACGCAGAATCCTCAATCTTCTGTATTCCTAATCGTTAAGATTGAAATTGCGCTGCGCTCGTGTGAGTAAACTTTGATCATCAAACGCAGCAGTGCGGCGATATTGACCGAAACTTCCAAATTTTATTTATTCTTTATTAAAATAATAAATAGTAATATACTTAATTAGTCAATGTTCTGAATAATGTACTGGATTATTTCACAATTTTTTAATTTAGTAATTAAAGCACCCTAACAGCTAAGATTTTAAACATTATTGACAGTTTGTACACTCTCATGTTTTTACAATATACAGTGAAACGCGGATATAACGACACTGGTTATTGCGACAACTTGGTTATAACGGCACGTTTTAACAGGTTCTTGCAGCAGTCCATAAGACTATGATAATTTAACTCGTTTATAGCGACAATGTTTCTAAGGACAACTTGTTTATAAAATCACATTATTATATATTAAATCAATTCATATTGTCTCACTCGTTTATAACAACAATATTACTTTTACAATGTTAAATTTCTAGGCTATTTTTAGTTTTGCAACTTAGCAGTTACAAATTTAATTAGGAATATGTAATCAATACTTTTTTTGCTTTCATTCTGTTATAATCACGTATATCGGCTGCTGCAATTTCAAAGGTTAATGATGTACTATTAATGGTAAATTGCAACGTGCTATTTGATGCAAGCGTGTACGTCGACAACGACATTGTTTGTACCATATTTGAACATTCTTAAAGTGCCGATTTGAGCAGTTTATGGGGGTTCAGGGATTAACCTGAATTATGGTTGGGTGTTGCCTGACGGTTGTGCTCTGGGCCCCAGATGTTGTTTACGCGGCAAAGTGTACGACATTAGATACTCCACCCTTGCAAATGTTTTCCTGTTGCGGGGTGGCAGAAACAGTTTTTAGTTTTAAGATAGCCTTTAAGCTGGCAAGTTCATTTAATATGTTCATTTTATAAATAAATGTTTATCAAGTTTAATTGTTATCTTTTACTCTGGTCCTTCGAATTTTACTCTGGGGCTTACAACCCCTAACATTGGTCCAAGCGAGCCGAATGAGTAAACCAGCAAATAAAGACCATTCGATGCCATTACTGCATCATTAAGTTCAACAATATTCGATGCCATTACTGCATCGTTAAGTGCAAAAATATTCGATGCCATTACTGCATCGTTAAGTGCAACAATATTCGATGCCACTATTGCATCTGTAAATAATCAACGTCCCATTATTCATTATTGCATCTATAATCAACGCGTCCGGTGCCATTACTGCATCTACTACAATCAAGAATTCCCTATCGTACCTTTACGAGAGCCAGGAACTATTTCGTTGGGACAGCCTGTTCATCTTCGTGGAAGCAGCGTGCCAACATCGATCAAGGACTTCAGACCTAATTCTAGTAAGTCCAAAATATTTCCTTAATCCTTATTATTACTAATTGTGTCAAAACCAAGTTATTATGGAGGATATGGATAAATTAAAAACTCGCAGGGCAACTATTAAAGGGCACGTAACGCGATTTACAAAATTTGTAAAGGATTACAATTCATCAAATATAAATGAATCAGTGGTAGGTCAAATTCAAAATAGGCTCGAGAAAATTGAATCCTTATATTCAGAATACGATACCGTTCAAACTAACATTGAAATTTTATTAGCTAATGAAGCTAGTGAAGATGACGAACGCGAATCATTCGAATCCGCCTATTTTGCAGTTACTACAGAAGCAAGACTTTTAATTCAGTCAAAAACCAATTCAAATAATAAATCACCTCCTAGTGCTCTTCGAAATGGGGCAAACATAAAACTACCAATAATAGATTTGCCTACATTTAACGGTAGTTACAAAGATTGGTTAGAATTTCGTGATTCCTTTAATGGGTTAATACATAATAATGAATCCCTTACTTCAATTGAAAAGTTTTATTATTTGCGGTCAAGCTTAAAAGGGGAAGCAGCAAAAATTTTACAATCCGTAGAAATTTCGGAAGCCAATTATGATTCAGCTTGGCAAAGTTTGCGCCAACGCTTCGAAAATAAAAGAGTAATAATGGATAATCACATAATATCAATACTAAATCTCAATTCTATACAAAAACAGCCGCCAACCTTATTGCGACAACTATTAGACGATTCGTCAAAACATTTACGTTGTTTAAAAATACTCCATCAGCCCGTGGATCAGTGGGATAGTCTTTTGATACATATTATACTATCTAAATTAGATTATGTTACAAGACGTGATTGGAAGTTATATAAAATTGAGGGTGAGTTTCCGACATGGTCTGAAATGACATACTTTTTAGAAAGAAAATGCGAATCTTTAGAAACGCCTGATTATGGCAATTTTGAAAATAGGAAACCAGAAATCAAGTTTAAGAAAAATCATACCTATATGAACTCTTACGCAGTAACCACGAAAAACGACACTATATGTGTCTACTGTAACAAAAATCATACAATTTACGCTTGTGAATTATTCATAAAGTTGCCAATTCTTTCTAGAATTTCCGAAATAAAACGTTTACACCTTTGTATAAATTGCTTAAAATATAAGAATCATTCTACAAAGGCTTGTAAATTTGGTCGCTGTAAGAAATGTAATAAAATGCATAATACACTTTTACATATTGAAGATCATCAACCTATTGGTGTGACAAACTTTAATGTAAACACTTCTAACATGCAAGTAGCTCCTTCTACTTCCAACGCCAATTGTTTAAACAATATTCAACAACCAAACACAATAATTGATCCTCAAATGTCAATCACGACTTATGCTTCGAATCGAACCACACAAGTATTACTTTCAACTGCCTGTATATTAATTAAAGATATTCATGGTAATCAACACAGTTGCAGAGTATTGTTGGATTCTGGGTCGCAATCCAATTTTATAACATCAGAATTATGCGAACGCTTAGGTATACAAAAATCTAAAATTAGTGTTTCAATAAGTGGTATAAATCAAGCAATGGCTACAGCTTCTCAGAAAGCGCAGATTACAATTTATTCTTCTGACAACAACTATAATGTTACATTATCATGTATTGTTCTTCCAAAGATAACAGAAAATATGCCAGTTATGTCCTTTGATTGCTCCTCCTTACATATTCCCGAAAATATTAAATTAGCTGATCCGAATTTTAATCGTTCAGGGAAAATCGACATTTTATTAGGAGCAGGTATATTTTGGCAATTATTGTGTGAAGGACAAATTCAACTAGGTAAGGATTTGCCACTATTACATAAAACCAAGCTAGGTTGGGTTATATCGGGAAATATTAATCACAATATTTCGCTAAGCAATATTACCAGCAGTTATTGCACCACTGAATCAAATAATTCCATTGATAATCAATTAGCTAAATTTTGGAATTTGGAAGAATGCAATAACATAATCAAGGTTACCAAAGAACATCAACAATGTGAAAAATATTTCGTAGAGAAAACTGAACGTCTCAAGAACGGCCGGTTTGTAGTCAATATTCCTTTAAAGGAAAATGTTTATGATTTAGGCGATTCACGGAATATTGCGTTAAAGCGATTTTATGCATTAGAGCGAAAATTAGACAAAAACCATCACTTAAAACAAGAATATATAAATTTTATGGAAGAATACGAAAAATTAAATCACATGAGCAAGATAAATGAAAATTCCTTGATTGGGTCAGTAGCGTATTATTTTCCACACCATCCAGTAGTTAAGGAGTCCAGCCTCACAACCAAGGTGCGTGTTGTTTTTGATGGTTCGGCGAAGTCAGATACGGGATTGTCACTAAATGACGTCCAATTAGTGGGGCCCACAATTCAGAATGACTTATTTTCTATAATCCTTAGATTTAGGAAACACAAATATGTTCTCGCTGCAGATATAGCAAAAATGTATAGGCAGGTGTTAGTTAAGGAAAGCAATCGTAATTTGCAAAGAATATTTTGGAGATCAAGTAGTGATAAAGATCTTCAATGTTATCAATTAAATACGGTAACCTACGACACCGCATCAGCGCCGTTTTTAGCTGTAAGGTGCTTGCAACAATTAGCATTAGAAAACAAACATCAATATCCCGAAGCAAGTAATGTTATAGAAAATGACTTTTATGTAGATGACCTGTTAACAGGTTCAAATTCGAAAGAAGATGCTCTTGTATTACAAAGGGAAATCGATAAAATTTTGCAATCGGGAGGATTTATTCTTAGAAAATGGTTGAGTAATGACCAAACACTTTTGGAAAATGTGAACGTGGGAAATTATTGTGAGACAAATATAATTCATATTTCGGAAAACCAAGAAACAAAAACACTCGGTATTTTATGGAACGCCAGCTTAGACACGTTTCAATATTCCATTCAAAATTTAGCTCAGCCACGTCGAGTAACAAAACGCGTTATGCTTTCATACACAGCGCAAATATTTGATCCTTTAGGACTCCTTAGTCCAGTCATTATAACCGCAAAATTATTGATTCAAAAATTATGGCAAAATAAATTGTCATGGGATGAAACAATTCCCGCACAGTTACAAACAGAGTGGTTAGCATTTCAAAATCAGTTACCTATATTGAATGATCTTAAAATACCCAGGTACGTTACTTGTGAAAATCACGTTCGTACAGAATTACACGGATTTTCAGATGCATCTGAAAGTGCTTACGGAGCATGTGTGTACATTAGAACCGTTAATAATTCCGGTGAATGTGCAGTAAATTTATTGTGTTCAAAAAGTAAAGTAGCTCCTTTAAAAAGGGTTTCCTTGCCTCGTTTGGAATTATGCGGCGCACTTCTATTAGCGCGTCTTTTTCAAAATGTCGTAAATGCATTACAAATGAACATTGATGAGTCATTTTTTTGGTGTGATTCTACTATCACATTACAGTGGATCAAATCAGAGTCAAGTAGGTGGCAAACATTTGTGGCTAATAGAGTAGCCGAGGTGCAAGACCTGACAAAATTTGAGAATTGGCGTCATGTGAGATTACATGACAATCCTGCAGATTTAATATCGCGTGGTGTTTCAACTTTGCAGTTAGTTAAATCAAATGTATGGTGGCATGGCCCTTCATGGTTAAGTAGCGAAAGTAATAATTGGCCTCCACAACAAATTATTGAAACACACCGCAAAGGCGATATACCAGAAGCCAGAAAAATTATTAAAGGTTTTCCAGTTGTAATCAACACCTGTAATATGTTTACAAAATATTCATTTATGTCTAAGTTAGAAAGAGTATTTGCTTATTGTCGTAGATTCATACATAATATTTCGAATACTAATCAAAATCGAAAGAAAGGATTACTAACAGTAAGTGAATTAAATGCCGCACGTTTGGAATTAATTAAAATTGCACAACGCGAAGTTTTTCATGAAGAAATTAATCGTTTAACAAATGATAAAGAACTTAATACAAAAAGTAACATACTTTCATTAAATCCCTTTGTAGACCAAAATGGTGTATTACGTGTAGGTGGTCGTTTAAGGCAATCGCAATTCTTATATGACAAAAGGCATCCAATTATATTGCCTTCGAATCATAGCCTCACCAAATTAATTGCCAAAGGTGAACATGTAAGGCTTTTACACTGTGGTCCACAGCTCCTCCTGGCATCAATGCGCGAGCGTTATTGGCCAATTTCAGGTAGAAACTTATCAAAACAAATTATTCACGATTGTATCATTTGTTTTAAATGCAAACCAAAACCTAATACGTATATCATGGGTGATCTACCAAAAGGTAGATTAACATCAAATTTTCCATTTCAAACTACAGGAATGGACTATGCCGGCCCTTTCTTGATCATGGACCGCAAAACTCGAAATTGTAAATTAATTAAAGCATATGTATGTCTGTTTATATATTTCTCGACAAAAGCAATTCATTTAGAACTTGTATCCGATTTAACAACGGAAGCATTTATATCAGCTCTTCGACGCTTTTCATCGAGAAGGGGAAAACCCAACAATATATATTCAGACAACGGTACTAATTTTGTTGGGGCTAACGCAGAATTCAAGAAATTCTTAACCAATCAAAGTAACAGCAATCAAATAATTTCTTCAATGAACAATGAAAATATATCTTGGCATTTTATTCCCCCAAAATCGCCCCATTTTGGTGGTCTCTGGGAGGAAGGTATTATATCAACGAAAACTCATATTCAAAAAATCATTGGAAATGCCTATTTAACATTTGAAAAATTTTCTACGGTTTTGACACAAATAGAAGCTGTCCTTAATTCCCGTCCTCTGTGCTCGTTGTCAAGTGATCCCAATGACCTCAGTCCTTTGACTCCTTCCCATTTTCTAATAGGTCGAACTGCAACATCGTTACCAGATCAGGATGTTCTCCATATACCCGAGAA